>JAMKCH010047848.1:0-12506 GCA_023653785.1 Ophioderma brevispina
AAATGATTTTAGGTGAGAAAAAGTCAAACATTACTAGTATTTTAAAATAGAAGGACTCAATCTGCAAATATAAGAGGAAAATCTGAGGATTTTCTAAATGTGATTTCCTTTCATTTGACAACCTAAGTTATGAGCAGGGAGTTGTAGTTCCTTCCAAGAAAATAGATGGAAGAAATACTAAACCAACAAATGGGCAAGTACTGATGTTATTGTGACCACCTTCCTTTGTTTGTGATGACACACAGAAAATAAACAATTGAGTGGATGTTTAATATTTCTCTAACCAAAAAAAACAACAATTACCTGAGAAAAAATAAAATATAATCTGGATTTGTGCCACAAATTTGCCCCATTTTAGTCCATTTCTAAACTACAAAAATAGGCCTGTACAAAGTCTGGCGGGATTTAAAACGCTTAGGTAACTATCTCCAATTAAATTTCGTGTGCCATATTTCTTTTCATCAATACCTACTTTTAGCTTGTATCTAATATCGCGTCACGTCAGTCGGTTCGAGTCACGTCACGAAAGTTAAGTGTCGCTTTGGATTTCCCAAGTTAGTGAGTTATTTGGATACTAATTTTACTTTCTTCCTTGTATAGGACTATGATCCTGTTGGTTAGTGAATATCAAGCTTCTCCTCACCAAACCGCGACGTGCGTTTTCCTTGGTTTAACCGGACTTATTCCCTTGTGCGCCCACAACACTAAATCACTCCACGTTTGGGGGAAGGGAATGGTAGGGAGTTCCGGATTTTAAAATAGAAAACATGTGTTCGAGATATTTGCAGTCCTTTCGGGGGCCGGTTTCCAGTGAGGGTGGTTATATTATAATAAAAGTGAAAGAGTATAGCGGTGATCATCGCTGAGATGATCACAAAATTTTGTTTGAACTTCGATTTCTGTCGTAGATAGAAAGTAGGCCTCGACTTCGGCCCTGGTTCGAAAGGGCTATGAGGCGCACGTCGGCTCCAAATGATTGGTTTGGCGCTGTTCATATCCTTTCTTAAAATCTATTTACTAGAATTGTATCAAAAATTGCTAATTCTTTGAAAGTTTAAGTGGTTCTATAGGGAAATGGTATACAAACATTCAAAATATTGTCACGCAGGGTGCAAATCAGAGGGCGCGGTGGGTACTTTACGTGTATTTCAAGGGAGCGTTTATTAGTGGTGTGCGGCCTTTGAAGCGCTATTCGGGACTGTCAATTTTCACTATTATATTGCGAGTTCGAGTCTGAAAAGACCTCCGATTTCTTTTAAAATTGTGATATTTTACATTAGACATCCATATTTGACCAAATAGCATTAACAAAACAAGTGGTTTTACCGAGTTAAGAAAAGAAATGCCTCGCAAAAAAGGTGTCATGAAAAATTGTCGATTTTAGCCGTGTTTTCGCTATGGACTGCAATTGGCTCAAATCCTGGTTGAGATACGGATGTTGAAACCTCGCGAAATCAAACTCGTACATTGAAATTCAATATAATGGAGGGTGTATGTTTATGACTAAAAAGACTAATTGAATAGCTAATTATCTAGTTCAGTTCGCATTGTTTATCGTTTTAAGGGAAGCGGGCTGTCAAAACCGCGTGTTGCCCTTCATTTTTTGACCAAAAAAGCGTGCGTCGAGTTTTAAAAATGTATTCAATACTCCACAAATAATCCCTAGAGGTTATTTTTAGAAGAAAATAACATTCTGGTTTTTATTGACTATATATATAAAATTATGTTAGAACAAAAAAGTAGGAAAAAGTCCCATCAAAGCTGCGAAAAGTACTATTTTCCCCACCCTACCCCTTTTATTTGACGGCAATCTGTCATACCGGCGCTATAGTGACAGCCGCTTAAGGGGGGGGGGGGGTGTGTTTGTCGCTGAAATAAGCATTCCATTACTTAGTGATGTATTCAATGTATCATTTACAGTCTTGAAGCCAATTCAAAGGTGTTTGAATCTCACCAAATTCATACTGTTCCACAAAAAACGCCGTTTTAACAGTGTATTTGAAAAAAAATAAAAAAAGTAGGTCAAAAAAAAAAAAGAGTGCCAAATGCACGAAAATGGGGTATTTAGCTTATATCAATTAACTTGGAGAGCCATAACTCCCGTTTAATGTGTGTGGGAAGCAAAAATTGACACTTTTTCTTACAAAGGTCCAATTTGTAACAAATAAGCAAAAACTCAAAAACAATGTTTCAAGTGTGTTCAAAGGGCCCACAACACGAAATCACTCCACGTTTGGGGGAATGGTAGCTAGTCCGGTAATAAAGAAAACATGTGTGAGATATTTTGCAGTCCTTTGGGGCCGGTTTCCAGTGATAGGGTGGGTATATGATATAAAAGTGAAGAGTATAGCTTGATCATCGCTGAATTATCACAAAATTTTGAATCGATTCTGTGTAGAAAGTAGGTCCTCGACTTCGGCCCTGGTCGGAAAGCGGCTATGGGCGTTGACGTAGGCTCAAAATAGTGTTTGGGCGATGTTCATATACCATTTTCTTAAAATCTATACTAGAATTGTATCAAAATTGCAATTCTTTGAAAGTTTAGTTGTGTTCTATAGGGGAAAATTGGGTACAAAACATTCAAAAATATTGTCACGCGGGGTGCAAATCAGAGGGCGCGTTGTGGTACTTTTACGTGTATTTCATGGAGCGTTTATTAGTGGTGTGCGCCCTTTTGAAACCAATAACCGTCTCCAGGCGCAACACACAAAACCAATGAGTCCATTAAAATCACCGAAAAATATACCCACTTTCCCTCTCTGTTTGGCGCCCTCGTGACAATGATGATTTCACAGTGAGTGATATGAAACTTTTTCAAAATTAGTTCTTTACCAGGCGTGTCCAGCAAATGAAAGTGGATATGAACCCCGATCTCCAGCTGCAGATTTCAATGGTAGTAATGGCGTTTCAGATTAGTCCCAATTGTGGGTGTAATCCACCCAATTCAGGCCAATGTATCACTGATGAGCCGTCACTTCCGTTTCTGAAGTTATTTGATTTCTGCCCTTTAGAAGGATAGTTTACTTTTTTTCAAATACCTAATGCTCCGTGACATCATAGATTCTAAAAATGACCTTTAAGTGTGTAGTTATTATTACCGATATTTTTCCCTTTGCGTGTAACCATTAATGGGTTCCCGGCGCTTAAGTTGGTCATTCGAAAGAAGCCCTTGTGAACATTTACAAACAATAGGGGCCGATTCTCACTTCGGTAGTGTGGCATGTGGTGCGGGAAATATTGCTCGTCAATTTTCCCACGGTGTAGTCTTGTCACATACTGCGAAACACATCTAAATTGGTTTACTACTTGGGGTGAGCTCGTCCCCCTGTTAGGGCGCACCATTTGACTTCAGGGGTGGTGCAAGGAAGTCGATCGGGGTAATTTTTTTACTATTTTATGGATTTTTCGTGCCAAAATATAAATTTGTCCGGAGAGTTTGAAGCTTTGCCGCCTTTTTTTATTTTTTGTCTTTATTATAGAAAGAGTGGAAACTTTGTTTCTTGCTCTATTGTAGGTGATTTTTGTTTATTTTTTGTTATTATTCCAAACCTCCCCCCTCTTCCAATTAAATGGTGTGTCCCTCTTTCAAAATTAAAGGGTGTCCCTCTTCAAATTACTGGTGTGTCCCAAGTGTTCAAATTAGTGGTCAATAAGTCCTTTAAAATAAGTTCCTTACACAGTAACCATTTTTAACGAGAGTTTGAGTACAAACCTGTTTTATTTGATCAAGACCTGATTGTTTTATGGTGTTGGTGAAACTACGCCCATGCTGCAATATTTTTAAAACTTGATATTTTTGCACATTGCTTACTTCGACAGCGGAGGAAGACCACATTACCATTATTACTCCGCAACACGAGTAACGCGACGCGACGCGACGTGACGTGACGGTATATAGATACAAGCCACTTATACAATTTCAAAAGATTGGGCGAACCTCGTAGCTGTTGCCAAACCTTAAATAGAATCTGTGAAAACTTTGTCTGAACGAGCTGGATCGGACTCAAGGGTTAAGGTGCAAACGAAAGAGTACTGATTTTTGCCCTGATGTAATCTTCCATCAGAAAATATCCCCATCTGGAAGGCTTAAGCTGAGAAATGTTGCTTTGGTACAAATATTCTGAAATTTCTAATTTTTATAGGAGCAAATACGAAATTCAGCCTATGTTTCTATTTGTTGAACATTAAGCAAATCAAAATCACCTTTTTCTCTCTCTTCTAAGGCATTTCTTTAGCCAAAGACAAGGCAAGAAATCTATTGAGTGTCTAAATCTATATAAAATACTTATTATGACACAATATTTGGGTGCCTCAAAATCTTCGTTGCACCTAGTCTACATAGTAGTTACAATGTCACCATGCTTTGCAGGAAATGATTCGTGGTTTATAGCCATCACCTTTGTACAGCAATTTGTATAATATTCTATTCGATAGATATCTCCAGTAAAATAAAGCATTTTAACGCATTTTAAAAACCTGACTTATCTTTAATTAGGTCAAAAACAGTCCGGCTATTGCCAATATTGCCAATAACCATTCACTGAGAATATTAAATAGTCAAAATTAAAAATATTAAAAAAAAAAAAGTGTTTATTTACTAATTAAATATTAGTCATGAACCTTATTTTGTTATTTTAATCCACAAAATAGTGCTCAAAAGTGATTTGAATTAAAAAAGCATGCTTTTTAAAGATTGTCGGATTGATTTAAAATTTTCATAATTGCAAAATATTTTAACTTGACACATTGACTTGCTTTAATTACAAAATTAGTCCAATGACTAATTAGCAAAATGACAAATGTGTACTGACTAATTAATTCTAGTCATTGACCGATTAAAGTCATCTTTAATTAGTAATTAATTTGTCATTTGGACAAAAATACGGAAATTCGTAAGTCATTAATTAGTCATTTTAAAGTGTAAATGAGAGGTAATGTAAAATATTGGTGTAATAATGAAAATACTTTAAAATGTGGGGAAGGGTTATCTTCCAGCATAGCAAACATTGTTCAAGCATTGAAGTACATTTTATGAATGATAAAAAAAGTGATTTGCATAATAAGACACCATTTTTGACTAATTACTATTCTCGTGGTGAGGAATGAATAAGTAGACAGAGTAGATATCTCTGTCCAGTAAAAAGGTCAATATCCCAATATTTATGCACTTAAAAAAAACCGAGAGTATTCACATCCCAAGATTTAGTCAACAGCTAGTCTCGAATAAATTTGGACGTGTCAGTGTCTAAGCCAATAACCTTTTGCTGTAAAGTTTTTGTTTTCTAGCCAAAGTAGCCAGAATAAGAACATTTTAACACTTACGGGATGGGGGGGGGGCGTCATGTGGACACCAGGATTCGTTTTCAGCACGCCGCCCTGTTTTAAACGCTAAATTATTTTTGCCCAAATTTTATGTAATTGCCTAAATATCAGTTGCGCATTTTTTTGGATGGAAAAAAAAAAAATCAATCGGTCATGGCGTTTATACTCACTAGCATATTAAATTTAAAAAACTCAAAAATTTGTTTTGCCCAGAAATTGAACCGGAATAACTTTTTGAATTTTATTTTCAGCAATGAATTGTATTGATGCCCTACTATTATGAGTAAAATTTTAGGAAAAAGTCCTTCGGGGAAAGGGTTGTTTCATTTTTTGGCGGGAGAAGGGAGGATTGGGTGCGTGTTTATTAATAAAGACAGGTTTTGGGTGCCAGTTTGAATTCTGTACAACCGATTTCATTTTTTTCTGTTATGTGGGCGTGTTTGATATACTCTATCAATGACTAGAGTTTTAGTAAAAAATCCAATGGCAAAGTGTTTTCAGAGGGGGCGACCACTTGGATCCCTTATGCACCAACGGGAGACAAAAGACCTATGCACTTTTACATCTTATTTAAAAACGTACGGCAGTTATAGTAAAGAGTTTGTAGTTTAGTTTATCAGTAGGCCAGTTTACGGAGGTTGGGGCCGCCCGTAGCCAGGAATTTATGTGGGGGGGATTCGCCAGAAGCGGACCTTTTTGCGTACAAAATTTTTTTTTTCGGTCGCTGCGCTCGCCGGTTGACCCAAATTTTTCACCGTCGCCTCCAGATTATGAAGACGGGGCGGGGGGGGGGGGGGGGGGGGTTGGGGGGGTTGTATGTCAAGGGGGTGTAAAGGAACGATTGACACAGCAAACACCTTCAATAAGACAGTATAAAACAGTGTAATAATGGGCAGAGGATTGGTGTTGACCAGTATATTGACAAACAGTATTCAAATAAGCACAACCCTTACACTAACAACGCACAAAACATATTTCACAATGACAAAAACGGACCCTTTCAACATGATTAAAGCGGACCGTGTCATTTTTTTTTGGGGGGGGGTGCGTCGAACCAACCACGAACAACCTGGATACGGTCCTGGGTGGGGGCACTCACATATGAAAAGCATTGTATAGGTGTAAGGCTCGCGTTCCGAACCACGGGCATTCGGGGACAGAGGCCTGAAAAAAAAAAAAAAAAAAGGGGTCTTTGGGTGGAGAGACAGCCAAATTGCCCCAAAAATGTGGGGTTTCCGAAGGTGACCAAATTTGGGGTGAGATTTTTTTAAAAATTTTTAAAAAATTTTACTTTTTTTATTTTTTGAAAATTTCCCCAAAATAGGGGTCTTTGGTGAGGGAGGTCGTTAATTTTCACAAAAAGATGGGGTCTTTGGGTGAAAATTTAAAAAGAAATATGGCGTCTTCTTTGGATGACAACGATGCTGAAAGGGGGTGGAACAGCCTACATACGCGTGGCTTCCAAGATGGGAGTGCCCCCCCACCACCCGGGTTCAGTTTTGTCACAACAGTCGTCATGCGGCGCAATCCAAACAAAACATTGTTATCACTATAATTATTTGGAGATAGCACATGGAATGCCTTCTGTTTTCCTCATTTATTATAGTACAAATGGTATCCGTAAAAATTGACTAGCTTTTTTTTTAATTCTTCTTTTGTAGGTCTTGGGTACGGCATGGGAAAGTTCACGTTATTTGTCTACTTACAATATCGCATAATTCCATGCTGTGTTTACATGTTTGCCTCATGTCAAAACCCTTTACCTTGGGTGGGATGCAACCACACCTGGAAGACGGAAACTTGCTGGGAACCACCATCTAAGTCACGTGATGATTATAACTAGGGAGACACCATACACCTCACCTACACCAGATATCCAACAATGTAGCTTGCTAGCTAATAGAGTATTTGCGAGTGTGAAGAATATTGGAAGTAAGTTTGAAATCAGGGATGGTAAAGCAAAATATTCTGACTGGAGAGAGGGAATCACGGCAAATTTCTTCATAGTAGTTGCCACACAGATACCACGAGTAGACATGGATGCCTACCACTAGAGTACACTCGCCGGCAGGATTCCGTGTATTTTTGCCGCCTAGACGGATGAGTGTACACACAGTGGCGGTCTGCACCGTCGTGGAGTAGCTACGTCGTTACACCGGCTCTCAGCGCCCCGGTATTTTCATGGCAAAATTTTGTTTTTTGATATTTTTTGGCATATATTTGCATTTTGTATTACATGTGCGGGGAATATGGGGGTTTTGATGATGCCCCGATTGATTTCGTAAGGAGTTCCCTTAAAAAAACGTGTTTCAAAAAAATGCTTTAAACGGAGCCAAGTGTATAGCGCCCTATTTAATGAAATTTCATCCACTCTCAAAATGGCCGTCGTGGGTAACGCGGGCGGGCGCTACGTGGTTAGCTGCGTGTATACTCCAGGTCCGTCTACTCAACATCAACCTGCTCTCCAACAGTGGGCAAGTACAGGGTGGATAGCCATTGGCGGTAGGTAATAAGCAGAAGTAGCGCATTACTGTATACATAATAACGTGTACTTTGTAAGCCCCATCTTGCAGCTACCGCCATCGCAATTAGCACAGTGTGTACTGTGCAGTAGCTTGCCGCGGTAGACATGTGTAGATTGCGTATAGGCTACCACGTGAGTAAGAATCCGGCCGTGTATATATGAAGAAAGAGAAAAGAGAGGTGGGATAACACGTGAGGTGGGAAAGAGAGAGATAGCAGGGCAGGGAAAAAAAGGGAGGGAGAGATGAGACCAAGGGGAAGGTTAATATTTTTTTAAGGAGAGGTTCCCCGAATACTGCATGATGCTTTAGACAGATGCGCTCTGAGCATGGGCGTCAATCCCGGGATGGGGTATAGACACACCCATTATGTTGATGAGAGGTAATGGTCAATACGATCACCCAATGTGACGGCCCCGGGCATGGGATTTACCGACAAAGTAGTAGTAGTTTAACCTCATATTTTTACCATAATAGTTTAAAAATGGGAAATTTACTTTAGCTTCGCGGCATTTTTGTTCTAATTACAATTACTTGTACGTTAGGTTCTAAATGGCAATTTTTAGCGCGCATATGTCCTAGTAACGGGTCTTGTTGGCAAACCCTGTTTCATTTCAAACCCATCCCCCAATGTCAAAAAGAAATTACGCACTGGCTTGGGATAGGATCATATGAAGGCCAAGTTAGGGTTTTTTTGTAGGATGTGTCTATCGGCTAAACTATCAAACCAATATCTTATACAGGTCTGAGGTACTGGAGTAGAAGTAACGGATGGTTTCACGATCTGGCAAATCAAATGGGAACTTCTTTCTTCTGCTCGTTTGTTAGTTGGATGTAGTATATTTTTGCATAATAAAAGGCGTTCAAAAATAAGGAAAGGCAAGTAAGCAAAGTTGATTGTTTTTGCTGGTCACGTGGTCTACAAGCAGGTTTCATGTAGCCTTACATTCAAAGTGTTTGGAGTAATTTTGATGAAAACAGCGTGAATACTCTGTATGAAGTTCTTGTTCTATGTGTTCTTATTTTTCTCACTTTCTTTGCCTTAGTCTTTCAAGTTTCATCACATCCTTGTATTTATTTCTTGTTTTCTGTCTTCTTCATCTATTCTTGTAACTTTAACAAATATTGCAATCCTTTATCTTTCCATACCCATTTATTTTCTATAACTACACGATTTCTTCTTAAACGTTAAGACACTTTTTGAGTGCTTGGGCATAGAAAGGGTTTTTGAACGTGTGGACAGACTCATGAATATTGTATTATTTGTATTATATGAATTATCATGTTAATTTAATTTATAACATTATGGTGATGAAGAACTGGAAATATGAAAAACTTGCAATGTGTGTGCCATAGATGACTTATCTGATCGACTCGTTCTAAATGAACTAGTGTGTGAAGACTTCCTGAAGAACAAACATGTTCAGAAATGTCGCCAAATCTGAGAACAATTGAGCACAGTGTCCTATCAGTCATTCTAAGAATGTATATAGCGGTTCTTTGTTACCTATAGGAAGCAGATTGCACCAACTGTTGAGGAATAATAGACTTTGTAATTGCTTTGTCAAAACACTCGAGCAAAGGATGTGGACTTCTTTAAAAACTGTTTCAGCGAATGAAAAGATTGTGAAAATGATGTTCGTCTTGTCTCCGAGTGTTTGTTGCATCATGGGCAATTTGCTAAAGACAAATTCTGTTGCAAGTCATTTCTCTTTGCCAGTTGACAAGAGATTTCGTCGAGTGTAGACCTCTCAAACAGAAGGTGGAGAACTTTCATAACATTTGATATATAATCTTATGTTATTTTATACAATTCTGGAAAGTTGCTAGAATTATCAGAGCTGCTCAAAATTTGGTACCTTTGGAAAAACAAAGGTTAACATTACAATTCCAGCAGGACATTTCTTCTGTACCAGTGACATTCACCTTTAATGCACTGAGTACCTGTATGGACAAATGTTATACCATCAAGCTGCAGTTATACTTCCAGTAGTTCTTCAAGTCTACGAGTTTACAAATTAATCGGCCGGTCTAGCGAAAAAGGACTTTTGCGATAACGCGAAACTAGTTGAACTGTACCAGCAAGAATTGTGTCGCCAAGATTTATATGTAGACCTGATTCTACAGAGACTGGTGCGCACCCAACAATAACTTTGAGAACTGTATTTATGAGATGGTGTGTGTTTAATTTGATTTTTAAGTAGGTAAGAAATATAGATAATAATTTTGTGCATTGTTAATTGTGTATATTGTGTGATTTAATGTATGTATTAAAATCATTACTTTGAATTTACATCTTGGTCAAGTCAATCTTCTTACAAATAGTCATTGTGAATTTTGTTTTATGAACCACGGGAGGTTACTTTTCTGACCTTGAGTACATCTCGTAACAGAAAATTGGGGGCTCGTTGTCCGGAAACAAAATTCATAGAAAATGTTTGTAGCACAAATTGTTTTGGAAATTTTTTGTGAACTATAATTTCATTTGGTATTACCCAAATTTTGTTGTTTTAAATTTTGCAAATTAGATTGTATACAGTTGAATCACAATGGCCTTTAATGCTCAAGAATTTGTGAAGAAGCCTGACTGGGATGTGTTTGACCAATTAAGAAAGGTAGATCTTTTGGAAATTTCAAACATAATTGAGGCAGGTGGCAAATCAATAATGAGGAAACAAAATATCAAAAACTTGATTAATAATAATAGCAGAGATTTGTATAGCGCCTTATGCTATTGGCCTCTAAGCGCTTTCACAAATGGCCGCTGATCACTGTGGCCCAACCATACCATAAACCATTTGGCATCATTTCAAGGGATGCAGCAGATCGGGATCAGCGCTTTCCCTTATCAGCAAACATACATCGAGATAACCATCGCAGCCGGAGCTTCCCAAATATCGCATGGGTAAATCGGGACAATCAAGCGGTTAATTTCTTGTCTAGGGAAATTACAAGATAGCTGAATCTCACAGGGCCCGAACGCACGCCTATACGCATGGATAAGCATACACTGGAGTCGAGCGCTTACCTGATTGAGCTATCTTGTCCGCCTTACATGATTATCCAAATATGGGTAGATGAAGAAGTTTGGGATCAATCATTTCTGGAAAAAGTTATCCCAGTTGAGGGTGAAAGTTTAGCTATACAAATAGAGAAAATGAAGATTCAAGCAGAGAAAGAAGAGAGACTAGAGATTGCCAGATCTCAAGAAAAGGTACAAATAGAGATAGAGTCACAAAAGATACAAACAGATAAGGAGATGAGACAGAAAGAAATAGAAATGCAAATTGAAACTAAAAAATTATAGTTGCAACAAAAAGAAAAGAGTGAATCTTCTACTGCGTCTGGTTTTGATGTAACCCGTCATATTAGGCTTGTTCCAATATGTTCCAAGTTTCAGGAAAGTGAAGTTGATAAATATTTCATGCACTTCGAGAAAATTGCAACAAAATTAAAATGGCCAAAACCAAGTTGGACTTTGTTACTTCAGAGTGTTCTCGTAGGCAAAGTCAGTGAGGCGTACTCTGCCATGGCTATTGAGGGTAGTGCTGATTATGATCAAGTTAACAGGCCATACTAAAAGCCTATGAGCTAGTGCCTGAGGCTTATAGACAGAAATTCAGGGGTACCAAAAAGACACCAAACCAGACACATGTGGAATTTGCACGCACTAAAGAACAGTTGCTCGATCGTTGGTTGACTGCTAAGGAGGTGAAAGAAGATTTTAAGAGTTTCAGACAATTGATATTGATAGAGGAATTTAAGCAATGGGTACATGCTGATATCAAGACTCACCTTGATGAGACTAGTAAAATTGAAACAATAGAGAAAGCAGCAACAATCGCAGATGATTATGCTCTCACACACACAAATTAATCTATACCTCGACCAAGTCAAATTTCCACAGAAAACCGTGGCAGAATAAGCCATCCCCTCCACCTACGTACAGTGTGGAAAAACCAAAATCAGATGCTAGTTCAAAAACTAGTGAAAAATCTGAATCAAGTTCAGGGAGGGCCTCTAAGTCTGACCATTCGTTGCCAACTTGTACTTAGTGCAAAAAGAAAGGGCACCTTGTTTCACAGTGTTGGAAATTACATGGTAAACATAATGCAGAAAGGCATAATTAGAAAGGCATACTAAAGTAAAGGCCAAAACAACATGTCAAAACAAGTGGGAGAAGTGAGTGAAGAATTCAAACATTTTGTCATACCAGGACACGTCTCACTCACCGATGATGAAACTAACCCACAACCTATTACTATCATGCGTGACACAGGTTGTGCTCAAACTGTAATTCTGGAAGATGCACTACCCTTTTCAGAAAAATCGTCCACACAGACTGATGTACTGATTAAAGGGGTTGGGATGGAGTTTTCAAAAGTGCCACTCCACCAAATTAACTTGAAATCAGACCTAGTTTCTGGAACAGTCACTGTAGGGGTTAGGCCAAAATTGCCAATCGCCGGTGTGTCCATGCTACTGGGAAATGATTTAGCTGGAGTTAAAAGTAATGTCAGATCCAATTGTGTCCACAAAGCCTTGTGTCAAAGATGAAAATGAAGAGGAAAATAATCTTTTCCCTGCCTGTGCCATTACAAGGGCTATGAGTAAACAAAATATCACAAGAAACCACAGACAAAACAAACCACCAAAAGAAAC
>JAMKCH010047849.1:0-11779 GCA_023653785.1 Ophioderma brevispina
TGTGGGGCAAAATTTGCATTCCCCCCTCGTCGCTAATTCTGTTTAAAAAATCGGATTCCCGTGTTTTTTCCCATTTTAAAGTCATATTCCCCCTCTCTCCTTGATGACATTTTCATGAAACTCGGTTGCGGCGGATGTAAAACTCGAGTATTCACGCTGTAATTTCGAACTCGGTCGTGGCATGCATACACTCGACTTGTAGCGTTGCAAACTCGCAATGTAGCGCTGCAACTTCGATGTGCAGCGGGTAAACTCGAGGTGAGCTTTGCAAACTGAGGCATAACGCGAAACCGAGGTCATAGCGACAGAAACTGGAGGTATAAATAGGCGGCAGAAACTGGAGGTATAGCGCGGAAACTCGAACTGTAGCGCTGGAAACGCGCGGTGTAGGCGACAGAACGGGATGTAATCTCGCTGGAACTCGAACTGTAGCGCTGGAAACTCGCGGTGTAGCGATGGAAACTCGATGTGCAAGCGACGCACCTCGAGGCATACCGCTGGAAACTCGAGGTGTAGTGACGGAACTCGGTGCGGCAGATGTAACTCGAGGAGTAGGGATGTAAACTGGAGGTGTAGCGAGGCAAACTGGGTAGATAGTGCGGTAACTCGGCGTTGTGCGGTGTTTACTAATCTCTGGGGATTTTGTCCGTGCGTGGCGGGCCATAATTGTTGTTCGGTCGACCAAGATGCCCGCCACCCGTTGCTCCATATCACTGATCTACTATACACTGTTATGTAGCCAATCCATTGTATAGAGAATCCCCAAGTGTTACCGTGCGACTGCGATAAAACAAAGATACGCGACCCCTTTTCAAATGTCCACGTTTTCATGATTGTTAGTGTTTTTCTCTTAGGCCACTAAAACTTTGGTTATCACCAAATGAGTATCTAAAACAACCCCTCTTAACATTTTTCTCATATCACTGAGGTTTTAAAAAGTGTGTTTCTTTGCAAGAAAAATTCTAAACGACTCGCTCCTACCTTTGTGTGCTCAACGAAGTTCAAAGGATGAGCTTGTGGCAATCTTGCACGTGATATATGCTCGTATGGGAAATATATTTTCGCTGGCTTCTGTTCGGTATTGCATGCGTCGTTGTAATATCCCACACTGAATAAACATGGTAGCTTCCATGATCGGTTGTACAGTTTGTGTATAGTGGTCGGAATAAATCTGGATGTTTTCGCAAGGATACTCCAATGGCCATGAAAACCATCTGGTACGTTTTATTTAGGGATTTTCATATATATGTGCCGATAGCATTTATAACCAATAAATCGCTTTAATATTGTAAAAATGTTTTATAGCACTTAAATTTTTCCCTATTACAAGTGTTAGATACTTTGACATTTTAATGAGTAAAAAATGTCACCTTTTTTTTTTTTTTTTTTAAAACTAATATTCAATTTCCTTGAAAAAGTATGTCAAATGTTCGCCCGTTACATAATTTTCCAAAGTTACTGGCACATGACATGCTTAAAAATGTTCTGCAGTAAAGAATTAGGGTTGAGGGTCTTTCTAGAAATGAAACCAAACTGTTTCAGCATAGAAAGTCAAATGTTTTTGACAATGTATGTCATGTTACACTGTCGTCATTTGGAATTGTAAATCTAGATTGCATGCACAGTTCAGTGGTCCGGTTCGCCAAACTCAATGTACCCTACCTAAACCCAACGTATAACTAACGCATGCGTATTGTGTCCCTACACAATGACCTTTCATACCAGTTACACAGTGCCTTGGATAATTGGGTCCACTTAGGTATGACATAGTATGTACGTAGAGTTACAACTAAGTTTCTCGAAACGGGCCCCAGGGATTATCATACAGTGCTGTAGGTAGTTTTGAAATACCCAATCTCGAAATTCCTAAATTAAAAAAAGGAAGTGTGCATATCTGGGTTGGTACATTTACTGCACCCATTTGCCTGCTCAGTAGAATCAGCAGCTTGTACGGAATAAAGGAACGTGAGACTGTATTTATTTCAGTCAAGGCTGCTGAAATTCAAACTGGTAGCAGGCAAATAGGGGGGTCCCAAATGTACCAACCCTGCATATCTAACATTTGAGTATCGGCTTTGCAAAATAAGTAACGAGTGTGACAATGTCAAGTTCGACCTATATCCATAGACTTGCGCAGACCAATTTTAAAAAGTTGGAGTGTTTAATTTAAAATTTACACAACTATCTCTATTAACAATAAGATATATACAGAAAGTATATATAGGGGGGAGCGGAGAGAGAGGGAGAAGAGAGAGGCAGAATGTTTCCTAACTTTGCACTTATAAAATTGGCTGGATATCAAATAAATTTATATTAAATAAAATATTAACCAATACAAGTTTAATTATTAACACTATAATATATTGTTATTTGTGCACCTGCTTTATAGATTTAGAGATGTACGTGTCAGGAATCATTTATTATCTTTAATTTTAGGTGATCCCAGAGTAGTTTAGGTTTAATCGATAAACAGCTTCAAATCTCACGTATTCTCCTTCTATAAATTATCAGCTGTACAAGTGCATGGTGCTACCAAAAGGTACATGAATAATATTATTTAAAATCAAATAAGAAAGGATAGAAAATATTATTTTTAATTCACATAAAAAGTCTCTTAAAGCATCCAGGTGATATAAATACTGGTAGCTCATAGTTATATGCATTGATCGTTGCATCATTCCCGAACAGGTTTTTTCACTCCCTCTCTATGTTAGGTAATGTTTGTGATGAGTAACTTGCAGAATGTGTTAAAGCGGGCCTTACCGAACAACAACAGTAAACCCAAACAATATCATTTTGACGTGTATATATTCCAGGAATGTGCAATAGTAATATTCTAGACAAAGTCGACGAAACTCGAGAGCGCGCGCGCGAAATTCATATGCAGACTCCATCACGAACAAAGCATCATGAAATTCAAACCTTTGTCCATTCTTCGTAAGTAACTCCTGGTATTCATCCTCTCGTAAAAGGTTAGAACCAGGGAACCGAACATCTTACAAATGTAGATAACAGGTAAGCATTAAATTCCTAGAAAACTGTCAATATATTGCACGTCTTTAAATGACGTCATTTTTGTACCTGTAAATTTTGGCAATCCTGGCACTTTGGCAAAAATATTGGCATGGGTTTTAAACATTTTGGTCATTCTGAAAAAAAAGACAGCTTAACTTCTTAGTGTACGAAATTTCTTACGTATTTAATGAATAACAAACGTAGTGGACTATAAGCAGCTTCATGAAAAGAAACTATGATGTTACCCAATACGCTATCCACCAAGGACAACAGTTCAGGGGGTTGTACTTGTACATACATTGACATGAACTGAGTTTGTGTGATCTTGGTATCATAATTCATACCAAAACCAGGCGTGATTTTCTAAATACATGGTGAATGAAAGCTGAAAGCTACTGAAAGCTGCCAAGGGAATTGAGATTTTATAGCCTATAGTGAGATAACCTTAAACGACACTATCAGTGATTTGAACAATTATTGAAAATTTGCAAGGAGGAAGGAATTCTTCAGAGTGAAGGTTTAAGTCTGTAGAATTTCATAAGTTATACCTTTTCAAACTGAAGAATTGACCAGGAAGGAAAGAAATCGGCCAGGTTCCAAGATACGATTCCCCATTCAAATACGGTTGTGTAAGTGTCCGAAACGCGACAGTAATGACTAAAAGTTCCGATTCTGCCTTATTATGTTGCTTCTGGTTTATCATTTGCAGGGTATGTTAGGAAAACTGTACTTGTACCTACATGCAAAATCTGATTTTTGATGATTTTTTAGATTTCTGATTTAGCAAATCCAATGTAGTGTCTTTAAGTATTAAAAAAAAAAAAAAAAAAAAAAAAAAAAAAACAAACTAATACAAAAATTTTTAAAAAGGTCTTGCCTTCTCTGTGGAAAACAAACAATAAAATATTTGTAAAATCCAGTTGAACACTTGATGTAGCGGATCATCGAATGATATTACAGAGTCTGGCATTTTAAATACAGGGTATTTGAACATTATTTTTTAAAATATTCCATTCCTAGGTATTGTATCGTTTCCGCACATGTTTTGTTTGTCTCTTTCGAATTGTTATAAATTTATACAGCAAACGTGGTTCAAACATTATGTAATTCGCGCTATCAATACCCCACATACATTTACTGTATGTACATTTTTCCCCTATTCCTCCAATGGTTACAACATTACAATATTCATTACAGCATACAGTATTGTGGACTAAATTCATGGTGATAATGTTCGGAAGAGACTGATAAATCAAGTAGTGTGACGATATACACACCCCAGATATATACAGGTGTCCCAGAAATGATTAGTACCATCGCTACCCAACATGTTTTATTTTTTCCATAGAAAATCAATACTTAGGTAAGCTGTGTTAATATCCCAACTTCATTATACTGTAACCTTGCATAAGAATGTTGGATCGAATCGTGAAAATCGGACTAACGAAAGTGCAAATACACTCAATTGTGTTTAGAGGTGCGATTCATCTTTGGGGCTACGGGGGGGGGGGGGGAGTGAAAACAATTATGTATGTATTTTTACCCTCTTCCTGGCAAGTTTTTTATCAACATGCTTTAAAGTCCCTCGGAATTCGTTATAAACATCAACAACGTGTGACTTGTGGTACCAATATAGCGCTGTGGGTCCCCTCCTTTTTTCCTGTCGATACCAAAGATGGAGTACTACTTGCCCAGTACGACGTCACATGTTATACCCTCGCTAACAGAAAGCTCAGTGGTTGCCACACCAGCATTTAATCCTATTCTCTTTTGTACTTTTCTTGCAATAGAGCACTACAACCCTCTGTATGTATATACAAGCTGTCTTTTGCATGATTTAGAGCCAAACCAGCTTAAAATCTGATAGTCCTAATATTTGGTGCAAAATTGAATTTTCGCCTATTGTGGCACTGTGTTTTCTTAAATTGACAATTATTTGCTGCCTCATGGTCTTTATGACGTTACTGTAATGCCATAAAGTGGCATGCTGGTACTTCTCTTGGTATCAAGGTAACGAGAATGACCATAGTATCTATTGGTACCCAACTCAAAAGTCATCAATGTGCTTACTAAGAGAATTTCCAACATAGGATAATGTGAGCAAAAAAGGCTGTAAGTCGAGGGATCACAACACAGTGAATGTTTTTTTTCACTTTGCCCAAAGGATGAATCAGCACCCTCTAAACACAATTTAGTTATGTTTCACTTTGGTTAGTCCCATTTTCACGATTCAAAATTCTTATGAAAGGTTACAGTTAATGAAGTTGGGACTAACCCTCTTTACCTCAATGTTATTGATTTTTCTATGGCAAAAAATAAACATTTGGATATCGATTTGTTACTAATCATTCTGGGACCCCCTGTATCATAAAAATCACACTGTCCCATTTCCATAAAAGTGGGTAAAAAATAATGTGCATGTACATGTATCCTCACCCTGCATGCACACGTACATCCTTTTACGTGATAGAAGAGGGAGAGAGAAAGAGAGAGAGAGATAAGAGCGCGCATTGGATATTAACGCAAGTTACGGCTGACCATCTTGAATGATTACGTAACATGAACTTGTCGACTTGAATGTGTGCTTTCTTAAGCATCCATAATAACGCCCAGCACAATGTCGGATTCCTGTATCATTCAGGGTCCCGCGCCCGAAAACATCAACCTAAAGTCTCATGCATACTATGTCCAGCCTGGGGTTGGACCATCTGTCTAAAGCCCTTGTGGAAGCTGGTTATGAACAGGTCCGGGAAATTGTATGAAAAGGTCTGTTATGTAGGAACATACCATAAGTTAGTATTACCGAATGGTTCCACCGAGGTTTAGGGAGCGGACTCCACGTGAGTACAGCTTTCTTCGTGTTTTTTCAGTTCTGGCAGTTTGCATGTGCTGCAGTTGGTAACCCCATGTGCATAGTTTGAAAAAAAAGCAGAATTATTGCAATCTATAGAGGCAGTATTATCACAATATGAAGTGAATAGCAGAGAAGTAGACCTATGAAAAGAGACTTTTTAAGAGTTTAATATACACACCCCCCAACCCAAACACAATACATCATACAATATATCTTCTTCCAGTTTGGTATCGGTTTTGTTTCGAATCCCCAAATTGGGAACGGAAAAATGTATTTTATGGGAACTAAATTTGGTCAAGAAAATATTTTTAAGTTTTTCGAAAATTACGACATTGTGGAAATGCATTCCTCCGCAGAACTAAGATCACTAGACTAAGAAAGCGACAACAGGCATCTTAAAATTGGAAGATATACTTAAATATAGACTTGCTCGATTTTATTTTAGGTCACTAGATATTCCCGAGAAAGGGTTATTTTAAATTTTTCAGATTGATTTCACGGTTGAGATTGACGTTGTTACATTTGAGCCATTTTTTACCCTATAAATCCAAAACAATGGTCGTAGATGTCAAAAACTATACATTTTTGGCAATCCTTGTGATTAGATGACCAAAATGGCGTACATTTCCACAGGATTAGGGAATTTTAAAAATTTGACCCCTGTGTAAACTAAATTGACCCTATTGAAAACGTGATGATCACATTTTGAGAGTACTACCTACCTCGCATTGATGTAGAGGGTAATACTAACTACCAAAGGTGTTAAACCTTTCTGTCGTGGGGGGTAAACGAAACTCTCTTAATAAGGCCCCTATGGTATTCTGCTCCTCCTTCTTATTTCTGGATGGAAACTTCTTCTGTGTAATGTCCCCATAATTTTCCACTCCACGTATTATCAACAACAATAGGCTATCGAGGACCAGATCTCATAGCGTTTACAAAGGTTTGACGCACATAATTTGCTAAAATAAAGGGCTAAAATTATCAAAATCAGTTCTACGGTTGTTCTCATCTCTAGTATGTGCAATTTTCTGAAAATGAATTAAATGCCATCTCATTTTTTCCCTGAATATCATGACCAAGGGATGGACGCCACGTTCCATTGACTTCCAGCAAATAATTGTGTGCTATTGATAAAGTAAATCCGCCCGTTACGAATAGGACAACGGATTAATTCTCGGGACAGCTTACGTTTTAAAAAAGCTTTTGATTGTTTCACGCTCGATTTAGATTGAAGCTACAGCCTCACACGAAGGGAAGAAAATAAAACTCAAAAGTTCTGCTGGGAGTTGAATAACTTTGATGGTTATATTTCATTCAGTTAAAGTGAGTGGAGTCGTAAGATCTCTGTCACCACTGAATGTGACCGTATACATGCCATCGCTGTCTCTTCCACTGATAGCAACAAATGGAAAAATGTTAAGAACATATCCGGAAACACGATTAAAACTGAAACGATACCCACTGGAAAATGGTGGTTAACCATTGCTCAATAGGGCAAAACAGCCAACTGCTTGAGTTATGTCAAATGGACCTGACATGAAATCATTATTTCAACTTTACCCCCCCCCCCCCACCCCCCCACCAACACAAAACAAAAAAAAAAAAAAAAACACAAAAAAACACCATAAAATTAAAAAAAAAAAAAAAAAAAAAAAAAAAAAAAAAAAAAAAAAAACAAAAAAAAAAAGCAAAAACAAAAAAAAAAAAAAAAAAAAAAAAAACAAAAACTTTACCAAAGGGGCGTTCTTAAGTTTGCCATTAAGCAGCAATCAATAGCTTACCCTCCTTTACTACTGTGAATAACTGGGCAAAAACTCCTTCATGATACTGCCCTGTGTCAATCGTAAGGCACGCTCCATCATATTCTAACCACTGTCATAAAATGCTGGACAGATATTTGTGGAGGCATAACAACATTATTCATATTTTTCTGCCGACTTTCAGAAGAGTGAGGCTTATAGGACGGGTTGTCTTCGGATTGCTGCTGACATGGACAATTTTTATGTTAGGCGGGGGAACAGTTTTCCTCCAGATGTGTTGCCCACTTCACAAAAACCAGATATTGTTTTTCTCATATGGTCCTTGCAAGAAAGAAATCTCTCGTCTTATTATGGAATTAACCAGTGCCTTTGAACGCACATCGAGGGGTCACACCAACTGAAAACTGTCGTTACTCATCTCTAGTCTCAGATATCAACAACTCTGGATGGAAATGTTCCCTATTTGCCGTTGAAATTGGCCTCGTGGATTTTACACCTGAAAACAACCCTAGGATAACCCATATTTGCAAAAAAACTTATCTGCTCCACAAATATCCGGACTTAAAAAACAAGCTGTCCCAATCTGCTCTTCACGGTCATCAGATTCAATCTTCCTTGCCATACATGATGATAATGGGATATTCCGGGTTGAATTTAAATTACATGCATGGGTTGATCGGAAATATATATATATATATAGATATTCTTTTTAAAAAAAAAAAAAACTATATATATAATTTTAATGGTCTTTATTATATTTGAATTGTTGTATCGTTTTTATCCACATGCCTGGGGTCAGTCAAGGCCCAAGTTGATCTTGTGGTTGTATGTATTTTAACTTCGTTGTTATTAATAAAGATGATTTTCTTTATAAGGAAACGAAGATGAGCAAAAATCATGCAAGAAATTTTTGATTTGATTGGCAATCTATGACGTAAACATCCTGGTGTCAGATCCACACCCATAACTTAATCATATTAATATAGACTTCTTTTTCTATTCAATTAAAAAGTTTGTTCGGCACCGGTTCACCTGCATTTTTTCATAGAGGTGAATGATTTTCGATTTCGCTAGGAACGCATTAATTGCAGAGAAATGGGGTTACGCGACTACGACAAGTTACGCGTTTTGTTCTGCACAAAGATGTTAGGTCACGGTTGCCAACAATTTTTTTCTCATGATCTTGTTCACCTTCGTTCCGCTATTTCGATAAAGGATGAAATATGGTCACTGAAAATTGAACACACAGTAGAACCTCATCTCACTTAGTCTATTCGTAAACGAGGACGGGTATTTGTATCCAACGTCAGGAAAAATAGCTTAATCTAAATCGGGGTGATGGATAATAACAATGGCTTTGCAGTCCAGATTAACAAAGGATCTGCTAAGTGTTTGGTCTTCTACATACCGAGCGATTTACTTATCAATAACCCCCATTATTTTGCTGGAGTCAATGAATCATGGTGGTAACATCCGGTAGTTCCACTGATATTCAGGGCAGAAATTGGAGATGACATTTATTTCAATTGTTCTCGAGAATGTGCAAATACTAGACATGAGAACACACTTAGAAACGATTTCTTTCTATAATTATGTACTTCTCATGGTTGCGCCACCTTGGTCCTTATGCTTAACATCTTTTTCGCTTTTGCCCTCATGTCCTACCACAACTTTTAAATGAAAAAAAAAGTGTCTTTAGACGGCAACTCAAATAACCCCCCCAAACTTCCAAGCTACAAACGTTGAAATACATAGCTCTATAGAGGTAACTCACACCTTAAAGGCTTACGTCAGGGATTTTCGACGATGCCGCTCTCAATTCATTTTTCTACAAATCGTGTTTAAATAGGCATGTCCACATACTATCACTGTGTGAAATAGCTAAAACTCAAATAAGTACATACAAACGAAAAAAATCGCATTCATCTCAAACTTTGGAATTCGGCACTTTTTTTATCCTAGTTGACTATTTGAATTGATGCAAAAACCATTTATTTTACCCAAAATTAAATATTTTGAAATCTCTGAGTCTGCCTTTAAAGAATTAATGATGGGTTCCTTCGGAGTTATTCTGTAATCATGACTTAAATGGGGGCTTTGCCAAGTAACAAACTCCCGACCCCACCCCCCACTTTTCAAAATCTAATAGCTTAGAAAACCCAAAAATTTGTGAATGAACAGTGATTGCCGGATAGATGTAAGTAGCCAAGAGCCACATGCGAAGACACATATTGTCATGGATATAAAAAAAATCACTCTTTCAAATGGGTCTATCAAATACAATATTGATCAACATAAGAAAATGATCCTAAGAAGTATCAATAGGGGACTTCAAAATATGCCCGGCCGCTTTGAAACGTTGTACCACAACTGTTTGGCGCTTATATAATGGAGCACAATAGGGTGGCCTACTTCTAATTTGATCTGCTGCTGATCCGTGTTAACTTACATTGTTGATAACACCAAACGCAGTGCAGATTGCTGGTCCTTGACCTTAAGATCTTCGCTAGAAAATTCTGCTTAGAATCATGTAGTCTTCCTGTTCAAAGGAACTAAATTGCCTTTGTATTCGATGCCTCTCATCTTCTCGATGCTGAATGAAAAATGTGGAATTTACAACTTAAAAGCGGATAGTGAGATTAAAAAATAGACGAAACAAACATCCAGTACAAATTACCTTATATTGATTTTGACAAGAAATTGCTGCGTTTGAGTCATCTTGTGATAAGAGTGGGATAGGACAGGTATAGAGACCAAAACGAAGATTTAACAATCTACTGTTTGCCAATCTGCTGTATGGATACCAAAGTTGGTCTGCATAAAACGTCATACCAAGGACATGAAAGCCTTCGAGTCATCAACAATCGTATAATAACCTCGATTGTGCAAGACAATTTCCTGACTCTGAAGTTGTAACAAAGTCATATACGATGGGTATTCATGCACTGCTGAAGAAATACCAGCTAAGATGGACTGGTCTGTGATTAGAAGGCAAGACACGCGCCTGTCCAAGGAAGATCTTGGAGAGGTAAACTGAAATACAGTCACGTGGTGTCACGAAAAGGAACACTTTAAAGACACACTTAAAATTTCTCTGAAGAGTTTCAAGTTTAACCGGGAGCTGTGGGAAACTCTAAGCTCAAGAACGGGACTCAGCGTTGAATGTATCAGTGTGGGTGAAGATGACAATTGGTGTTAAATAAGATAGGAAAACCGAGACAAAAAAACAAGTTACGCAAGGGCGCTGAGAACACAGTAAAAAAAGAAGTACAAGCAGCAAAGTGTCCAATTTTCTTTTCCTTGGTTTCCATCACAGAGGCCTTCCGCGTACGGAATGGACTAATTAGTAAATTTGATGAATAATTTAATACAATTCTATAATTTTGCAGATTTATTTAAAAAATTTCTTTATTTTTAGTTTACAAATTTTGTTACAATATGGCTAGAGTGCACAGTTTTATTCCACGGTGTTAAGGAACGGACGGCACACACAACTTCTAAAATGTTATGACTGTAATGGTTCGAAGGGAGCTCAATGAATGATAAAAGCACTCATGCTATCATCCGTGTGTGCGTAACCTTGAAGAGATATCTGCCTCACGTTGTATTCACGGAGGATTTTACATTATATTAAAGGGTATAGAGAAAGAAGATAAAGCATACATAATGGCAGCAGCGTACTTACAAAAACCAATTTACGACAACCCAGTATGATTCTTTTTTATAAAGCACTTACAAATGAAACGCTTGGAGTTGTTTATCTTAAAAGATACAACATTTTGGTCTGAAAAAATATTGAGAGAGTAATGGTGAGTCCAAACGGATGCAGGTACAAAAACACGACAAAGGATCAAAATTGAACAAGAGGTTACCTTGAAGAAACGAAAATGAGGAGGTGAGGCAAGGTGTACAAACTTGGCGTGGGGAGGGGAATGGAACGCGGAAAAACAAGTGTGACACAGTTATGCGAGAGCCACAAATTACAGAGTCACAGTCAAAATGGGGGGAAAGAAAATACTATAGGCGGTATGAATGTAAGGCCTGTACGGAATAGGAAAAAACCAATGCACTGGACAGGAGTAATAAAATTACTTGTGCACTGTGAAAAACAACAAACAGGGAGTTACAAGCAATTAAGTTGAAATCT
>JAMKCH010047850.1:0-11159 GCA_023653785.1 Ophioderma brevispina
AGCATATCGAATTCCCATTCCCTCACAGTGATCAGGCATCAAGTCACTCGGTGAAAGGTTTGCCGAATTCATAAGTTTGATATGAGGTACCGTAGACATAGTCCGATACGCCGAAATCTCACCAGCTTCACGATCATAACAAGCCGCCTTGCATCACCACCAATAATTATTAGTATTATCTGATTATAATTTTTTGGGTGTAATATATATAATGACCATTCCGCGACACCAGTATGTCATCTACCATTGATATGTTCGCGGCCTTCTTGGGCGGTCACGTGTCGGGGTTCGGCAACGTTGATTAAGATCAGAATCAACGCGGTGTAATTTCTGATCCGTCCATTGCATCAAACGTCCTTGGTTATATATTAATGCTTTCCTGGAGATGGGCCATCGCACACAAGTGTTGAAAAAAAACCCCATGCACGGGCCGGATTTCGAACCGGCGACCTCCGTATTACTATAGTAGATTCACCATCGTGTCACCTCTAGTACTTTTCCGAAGGTATGGGCCTTGAATGAGGGGCATGTGCAGTGGGTGGAAATTAAAATTCCAAGCTAAACTATGATACATGTAGTCTGATAGCAGAGAAAATCAATCTATCCTTAATCAACATTCAAGTAAATATAAGCACATTTATAGCTATGTTAACCCTCAAAACAATTTTGCCTAATCGTATTTGCTTCAGGTATTTAATGTAACAGGTGATTTGGAGTGTTATTGACTTTCTAGCACCCGTGTTTTGGATACGAAGGGAAAAAAGTAATTCACTCTCTGTTAAACTGTCACATCAAATGCCATTTATCTTAGTTCTTCATGAAACGTTGCAATCCGGGCCACATACTTCCTTTTCATGTCTCCTCTCCCAACTATTCGACGCTGTCCGCAAATCTTTTCCTCTGGTGACACGATGGGTTGCATCTACTATAGTGACGTGCGCTCGAACCACTGAAGCCACAAACTGGTTGGTAGAAGAGCATAGAAATCATCTATATGTTAGTTTCGAAAGGTGTCCATCGCTTTCCTACGGATAGCATGAAGCAATTGTTAAATTTTCAAAACACATATAATTGTATATGTTTAAATATCCGTTTAAATTTGGTACCTACCGTATAGCTTAGAATTTTTACTTTACTCTTTCCATTGTATCAAAATATGTAGAAACTACGATGACGTCACTGACTCATAGGTATAAGTTTAAAAATACTGCATATAGGAATAAACTTGATATTTTGCAAATTTACTGGCTCCAAAATAATATTGTACACTTAAACCTTTTCCATCCTGTAGAAGATTTATACGTCATTATGTACATGTTAGTATGTTGTACTCATTTTTGGTATCAAAGGAAAGGAGGACCTGCTATCTATGGCAACTAAAATCAAAAGTCTGTGATACTCCTGGTGTCGTACTGTGCGTGTTGGTATGTTCCCTCCGGAAAGGGGGGGGGGCAGTGGCGTAAATTCTTTTTGCCATTGGGGGGATGGGGTTGATGAAAATTTATGATGAAATGGGGTTTGCTGAAAAGATCCATTGCGCGCTAAAAATTTTTGCCATTTAAGAAGCTAAAATCATAAATATAATTGTATTTGGAACAAAATGCGCACAAAGCGCGCGGAAATTTACCATTTTTTTAAACTATTATGGTAAATATGAGGTTAATTTTGGTCAAACACTGAATGGGTATCAAACAGGGGGGGGAATGATCGTATTGACCATCCCCCCTCATCAAATATTGGGGGGGGGGATAATATCCCCCATCCCCCCGGGATTTACGCCTGGGGGGGGGGGGGGTTATTGCCACACCCTACCATCACTTTGGATCACCCTTAACCTTTCCTATACGCCCGGTAGTGTTTTTAAGGGGGGGGCATGAAACGGGCATAAAATGTCAATTGGTAATTACTTACCTCATTTGACACCGGGTTTTTGGTTGGGGCGAAAAAATAGAGAGAGCGTAAGCACCCCCCCCCCCCCGTTCTGGAAGACGAGGGTTAATTAATGTTATAAGGTATACATTTACTTAGGTATAAAGTATGGACGTATCCACATTCCATATTTTCAGATGAAAACTGACATTGGAATAGTTTCGACATGGTAGCGACTATCAAACAGCCACAGTGGTTAAACAAATTCAACATAACCGGAATTTAAAATTTACAATTTTGTGCTTTTCGATTACAATTACACTTGTTGGGCGCGCTTGGGCGCCATTTCAGAGGTTATACATGGTTACAAGGTACATTGAACTTTCATACACCGTTTTTAAAAGTCGAAGTGATTGGAACATTTTCATATTATTTTCACAGATTTTTTAACAATTACGGGTCACAAAATCATCCAAAAAGCAAGCTTATTTTCTACATTCGTAGCCCACAAGGAATGACGGATTGTGATGGGGTTTGCGGTATTTTCTGAACAAATTCTCCTCTTTGGTGACAACAACTGCAAAAATCTGGAAATTGAAATGTACTGTGCATTTTCCAAACACCCCTACAGTGGGGTCACAACATCCGGTCAAATTACAATGTTTTGGGGTTTGGGTGTTGGGTAGTTTGTAGACAGCTTTTCCACATAGGGCCACATAGTCACAGCCTTCGACCGCGGCAAAGAGATATACATGGTAGATCACAAACGGTCTCGGTGTATGCACAGATTACACATCGAGTGCTAGCTTTTGTCGAGGGAAAATCCTGGACGATCTCTTTCCTGGACGATCTACTAGTAATACCTATCGAATGAGGTAATTGGTGGTTTTCTCGTTGGTTGTCCTTCTTTCTATCATGTCCATGGTTTATACGGAAGTGTTTTTTGCCTTAGTCATTACTGTCGTACGGACACACTTACGGCACAGGGACACTTTTGCAACACGTAAATCAATTGCCATTGATATTTTTGAATACAGCTGTTTTTCTTCAATATTTGACTTTCTAGGTGAATCACTGATATATAGTGTCTTTAAATTTAATCATTTACCGATTTGGACTTACCGCAGGTAACTCCGATATTCTCTGTTGTGCATTCACAGCTCCTAGTGATTCACCCCTTACACGGTGAAAATTAACTCTGCACCGGGAATTTATATTCAGGATAACGTCTTTCAAGTCGCCCATTGGCCCCCCGGCAGGAGTGCTGAAAGCCGCCAATGCGCCACTAAAGCCAAGATATCTGCAAACAATGTCGCTTTTCTATATTCCACGAATCAGCGCAAATTCGACCCCACTTAAAGCCATCGGATACTTCAACAGTTGCTCTAGCAGCTTGATCACCATCTACACGTATGGGTAATTTCTGTCATCTAAAAAAAGATAAATTTACCAATTTCCGTAAATCAATTGGTTTGTGTGCTAAACAAGTGAAAATGCCAAAAAAAATAACCTAAGAGTGAAAGCAAAGTCTGTATTCACACATTAATCTCAGGATTGCAATGGTTTTTGGGTTGTATAATACTTATAATAGGGCTGTTTTGATATTAGAGTGTATCGGTGCGCAGGGCTACAGGCGCATAGCTCTGTAGCATGGCGCGTATTTCAAGGGTATTATGTTTGATATAGATTACTTTTGCAGGGGAAGTTTCTTGAGTTTTGAGTATGCCCAGGTACTTTAACAGAATCCTGATTGATTTGAACTTTTAATAGCAGTGACGAAAACAGTGGCAACGGACGTGGGCCTGGGGCCGTACCTTTTGAGTAATTTAAGCACAACTTACAAAATGTCTGATTATAACACTGCGGTAGGCCTATTATTGCATGGCTTTAGCAGAATTTACAATTTGAGTGGTGCTACGACTATGGTGTCCTTACTTAATGATAACCCTGTGGTATTGTCATGTAGTATATCCAATTTAAGAATTTTGTGCACGACCGTCGTGCATATAGCCTTGCCTAGACTCAGTTTCCGTCCCATATTTTTTTCTAATATGGAACGATATCACTGCCTATCTCCTACACGTAGACCTGTCGACAAAAATTATTTTCTAAAATACTGGTTTACAACCCAATTTTGAATTTGTCCTCAGATCATTTGTATTAATAAAAAAGCACTCAGCAAAGAGAGAAAGAAAAATGCAAGTGGTTTCATGGCAAAAAAAGCATTGTTGTCATGCCGTTGCTAGGGACTCCACATGGTGCAAAAAAAAAAAAAAATAAAAAGAAAAAAATTTTGCACCCTCAAACAATCATTGATCTTCAAGATCGTAAAGGCAGAACTACTACTTTGAACAGACAAGAGGTAGTTTAATACTTACCGATCCACATCAACCAAGAAACTTACTGATATTTTTGAGGTTTGGGTGGAACTCGTCTACCTTTGCCTATAGGGCCCCCTAAGATTTCTGATTTTGACATGACATATTGAAAAATAAAGAGTCTAAATTCCCTCAACATATATAAAAAGGCATCCTTTTAAACAGTGTTACATTCAATACACAACCAAATTAAAAGCACATCTGAATCCTCACCTGAAATCGGGATGTAAACAAAGTTGAGGTGCAAATTAGGAACCCAATTTATTGCATGAAGGTAAGTTTTGCCCTCCAAATCCACATTTTGAATTCCAATGGTAACAACTCACCTACCATGAGATACCCAAGACGCTCAGGAAGAACCCGATTACAAAATCAGTTAACAGTTGCTAAGATCGGATCAGGAAATGGAGCGAGTTAGAAGCATGCGGTGCCATGCAGTCTTTGCGTTGAGATCACCAGTCAAATGGTGATGGTGTACCGAGGCAAGTATAGCTTAGGAATAGTCTATTCGCACCGTGAAGGTGCGAATAAGCAATGTCTTCCGGTAATTCGCATCGTAGCGGTGTGAATAAGAAACCTTTTCTTGTAATTCTCATCGTAACGGTGTGAAATAAGAAAACTTTTCTTGTAATTCGCACCGTGGTGGTCCGAATAAGAACTTTTTTCCTTTTAATTCGCACCATAGCGATAAAAATAACGAAAATTTTGCCGTTGTTACACCGTCCCCGCTGCAGTTTTGAGTTAGGCCTATATAGCTCTATAGCAGCTTATAATTTATACATGTACATATATAATATATTCCAAACTCTCTGCATGTTTGTGTGTGGTGTGGGGGGGGGGGGGTATTTTTCTCGGTGTTTCTTTTCGTTTTTGTTGTTGATAATTTGGTGCTTTTACTCCAAGAACATTCTTTTTGTTGTATTTGTCATCTATTTTCATCCATTTTTAATATTGTTTTATTTTATATTTATTATTTCTTATAATGTATTTTTCAATTTTTTGTTTTCATCTCATATGTTTTATGCTTTCTATTTTTAGGTCATTTTTATTTTATATTTTGTTTTTTTTATTGCTGGATTTTCATTTACTTGTAATTTTTTTTATTATTGAATTTGTATATTTTTTGTTCATTCACTTTGATATTATTTTTGAATTCTTATATTTTAGTATGTTTGTTTTTAATTATCATATACTTCTTTTGTTTTTTACTTGATATTTTTATGTAGGGCCTACTTTTATTGCTGTTCATTTTGGTAAAAAAAAATTATTGAAAATTAAGTTTTTACTTTAATTCTTTTAAATTTTAAATTGTCTATCTAATCACAATCATTGTTTCATTTTCCATATTTTCAATGAAAAAGACAGTACCTGGCCAGAGCCCGACAGTAAAAGGTAAAGGGGACGGATCTGTGCACACAAGAACAGAGTGCCCATCCTCTTGCAAGCGATGGGCACAGACTCCACCATTACATGCGCCTTAAATTGGCTCCAAATTTCCAATTTGTGAAATGTGATATATCCAGTGACAGCGGAATATGTAAAGCTCTTTGAGACGTTGTGGAAAGCGCTATATAAATACTTAAATTTCTTTAAAAAAAAAAGGCGAGACACCTTGGCCGCACGGGGTTCGCACCCGCAACCTTCAGATCATGATTCGGCCGTCTTATCCACTGTACCACATGTACTCTCATTGTCTTTCAGTATAGAGAAGCTTCTCATGATGTTAAATGTTTCAAATTCATAGTCCCCCATCTTGATCGATTACTCTGTGGCACAACGGAGATGCCGAATGCTTGCTGCTTTGCCGTATTGTAGTTATAAACGGACACGAGATGACGTGGTGTTGGTGTCACGTTGTCGGTACCAGGTCACGTTCAGGATCAGTATCATTTTGCTCTTCGGGGGCGACCGATATATATAAATCAGACTATGCTAAATCAAGGCTGTACATGATGACCCGTCTGCCCAAAAGTCTATTCACTTTTTCCAAAAGACCCGTTTAGTATGTCCTACCCCGTAACAAAATTCTACCTTTTCCCTACTGATTCAAACCGACGTCACGATGACGATAATCGGTTGTTTTTTTCGCAATGTAGGGATACGTACGTCATTTTTACCTGAATGGGTCCCCCGACGCAAAAACATAAACCAATCAATGCCGTGACGTACAAATCTTTATTTTTTTTTCAAAAATGGGCTGTTATTCCCATAATAAATTCCCTTGTTAAGATCAACATCTGTTAATATTGTTCTTTAAATAATTAATATTCCATTGTTCCCCGCATGAATGTTGTGAAAAAGATGTGGCCATAAGTCTACAAACGAAGACATAGTCAGCCGGCTAAAACCCCTTGACCGTGGCCTTTTGAGGCAGAACGATCCCCTTAATAGTTTTAGCAGGCTTCAGCCACTGCGCGCGGCTGCGGGGGGTTATGCGTCTAGGCCTACATTGAACCAGCCTGTCGTATGTGAAATTCGGTGACTAGGAACGTTTTGTTAGTCTTGTGTTTTATTTTTAAGGGAAAACTTAAAAATATGTTGTCGGATTCCAACTGAAACCGTTGCAGTTCCGGAATTGCAACCGAACAAACACGCTATTGCACTGGCTGATGGGAAACCGACTTCGTCATTTCGAAACTGACTTCTATCTGAAAGCAAGATATATTTTACAAGCCCTTTTGAAACCATAAATCGAGGGGAAGCTTACCTTTAGAGTCTCAGTAAAAAAAATAATAAAAAAAGAAGGAAAATGGAAGAACAAAATAAATTCCGGTGCTTTTTCAAAATTATAGGGACCAGTTTATGCCATGAGGCCAAGTAAAAGATGCTCGGAGAGGACCAAGTGGCGCCCCCTGGGAGTACATGAGTCTTCCGAAATAATTGTTCCTAAAAGGATAGACACAGGTTCTAATTGTGTGTTCTCACTTCTAGTTTGCACATTCTCGAGAACATTATAATGTCATCTCAATTTTGCCCTGAATATTAGTGACTACGGATATTCCCCCATGATTCATTGAATCCAGCAAATAAGGGGGGCTATCCTATAATAATACCGGTAGTCCGTCAGTGTGTCTGTCTGTCTGAACGCGCGTCTTTTTTTTCGAGACCGGGGTCGCACGTCCTGAAACTTGTGGGTGGGTGGCCCCTTGACCGTCCGATACCGAGTTTTTATTGGTAGTGATCCAATTTCACCGGGTCATTCACGGTCAAAAGAGTCAAATGGGGTAACGTTGGTGTATGGACGTGAAAATTGTGGATCGATCGTTGATGGCAGGGGCATTTCAGCCAGGTGCTCGCGAAACCCAGGTGATTCGCGAAACCCGGGACCCGCCTATTGATAAGGTAAATCCCTCGGTATGAAGAATACCAAACACTCCCGATTCCTTTTTCATCTGAACTGCAGGCCCATTGTTATTTGTCCATGCAACTGAAAAGATTGGCAGGTGTTAATACCATCACCCCGAATTTAGATAAGCATTTTTTTCATGACGTGGAACACAAATGAACTGTCCTCTTTCACGAAGATCAAGTTAGAGGTTATACTGTGTGTTTCATTTCTTTGACCCTATATTTCAGCCTTTATTCGCAAGGGAACCGAAGATGAACAAAGCTCATTCGAAAAAAATGTTTGGCAACTGTGACCTATCATCTTTGTACAGAACCAAAACCGTACTTGCCGCGTAACCCCATTTCCATGCAAGTGATTGCTTTCATAGCAGAAGTCGAAAATCATTCACCTATATGAATGCAGGTCATCGGTGCGAACAAACACGTGGACTTCCGGCGTAGCATTTACCACTACGGTAGGTATGTATCTGACATATAAATTTGTTTTACGCGCACGTCATATTATAGGCGTGATAAGTCACAGTTCGGTGAATGATATTTACGGCGTTTAAAATCGTGGTTAGCTAACGGCTTGTTTAAAATATTTAACCTGCGGTTTTTTACTGTGCTTAGCTAACCACAGTTTAGGCATAACCACCGTTTATTTTAAACATCGTTGGTGACGAATACGACCCAATATGTTTCGTAAGTTTTTCGTAGCAATATGTGCGTGGTTGGTTATGAGTTCTGTAAATGAAATGTAACTAACATTTGCGGTGCTCGGCTTTCGTGCTCACTTTATCACATATTTCCACAGGCCGCTCCATAAATCTTAACATTTTAGTGACACATCCACATACCACATACACATACACACACACACACCACAAACACACACTACACACGCACAAGGAGTGCAAAGTGCTTCTGCCAGCTATGCTGGCGGCCCACAAAAAAAGGAAGTTAGGTAAAGTGTCGTGCCGAGCAAGCTCGGTGCTCGGAGTGCCCATCTCTCTTCCTTAGTGTGACCGATTGACTTACAGAGTTATACACAAGCATTCTAGTACTAGGTTAGATAAAGTTACCAATTGGCCGCCTTCTTAGAGTACAGGAAACCATCTTGGATGCTACAAGAAGGAGTTATTATCATAGTATTGTTTAATTGATGTTTTTTGACTGTCTTCTTCTTTGCGTATCATAATGGCTTGTGGTGTGTCCGGATTTTATCAACTGAGGTAACTGATCTGAGCCGCGTGGTCTCCATGATACGACGCTCCTAACAGAGCCCCCTTTTTTAGACTGGGCGGATTGGGGAAAGTCATGGGTTTACACGTACCACTCTTATTCGACACTGACAGTGATGTACAGTAACAGTTGTGACTCTCTGCACACGGAACCGACGGCTTAACACACCCGTCCCTCCGAAGGACGGGATGCTTTCATGATTCATTTGGCCCAATTCCCAGTAACCATGGAGGGATAGCGATATTCTTTTTTAATCAATAGCTCGTATACAGATAAATCCACATCAACCCGATAATAGACCGTCAGCCCAGAAGTTTTGGTTATACGAACGAGATAACCAATATCTGAACACGGGAAAATTCAGAGAAAACTATAACTTTTTGCAAATATAAAGTCTTCCCGGTGACCCGTTGTTGCGTGTAGCCCCATGAGAGGGGTAAAGTTTACTAGAAAAAATGGGGGTCAATTTTTTTGAACAGGTGCTCTAAATCTATATAAATATAGCCAATATTCCTAGGTAAGAGAGTAAAAAGTCCAATGGGTCACACGCGCGTGTGCTTTCCTTTCCAAGATATTTTTTGGTAAAACACCGTGGGGTCGTGTTGAAGCCTCTCTCGCGGCCCCGTTAATGTCACATCACCTGGTGCTACTGATTCAACAACTTAAGTCCAACCTCGTGTTTTAAAACACCACAGTGAACATATTGAAGACTCCACCCGCAATTCTAGGCGGCTGAACTACTCACAGAGGAACTTTCCTTATGGCAGCACCGAAGGTTTGTGTCCTGCAGCTAACGTTGAGGGCTCGCCCATCGCTGGGCGTACGTCATCTTGCACGCTTTCTCCAGGGGGGGCGGGTGGTGTCGTCCCTCCTCCGGTACGACTCGCTGCGAGTCTGGGGGGAGGCTGCGGGTCGGAGGTTTTTGCTTGTTGCTTCATTCCGCACACAAAAAACAAGCATTGGATCGCTTCCTATGGGAAGCAAGGCATACGGGTGAGATCGGCCCTTCAGTCTTCAATGGTCGCCGATCCAGTGGATCACATTTGAAGCAATGGGGGCCCACTTCGCAACATCTATATGGGCCACCGCCGCCTGGGCGACTTCGGCTCCCTTCCGTTAGTTCGGCGGGGCTCCTTCGTGCTTGGCGGTGATTTCGCTGTGGGATGTTCAAGCGTGGGGGATGGCTCCGGCGCTGACAGGATGGCAAGGGCGGCTCTTGGTGGATTGAGGGGCCCTGGGCCTCCGGCTGCTGTTTGATATAGGATCCACTGCTTCTGTTCGGTCAGTCGCCGGGCATGACCTGCCCGACCTGTCCGGCGGTCACCGGCGGCGTCGCGTCCCCCTGCTCCGTAGCGGTCCTCGTCTCCTGTATTTCCTGGGTCGGGGGTGGGGTCGTTGCCCCCCCTGTCCTGGTCGCCCCGGTGACGTCTTGTGTCAGATCTCCAGCCTCTGCGGAACTAATGGAATTTCCGGGAAGGGCCGGCTGTCCCGGTTCAAACAACTCACCATCGAACTCTCATCCACGCGGGCCAGCCCGGCTTCATCTGACATCGGCGATGCATATTCTGACTTCTTCTCTCCATTGCTCCCACCACACCCAGGCGGCTTTGCATTCCCTTCCGGGATTCTTGGGTTTGGGGTCCCTGCGCCCCCTGTTGGGGCAATAAATGCGACGAGTTATACAAAGCGTGTTGTAATACCACCTGCTGATACTGAGATAACTGGCAGGGGCGCCATCCTGTATCTGCCTTGGCCGGAAGAGGCGCGCCGATTGGAGGGGGGATGTCCGGTGTCAACTTTTGCCCTCTCGGGTGCCGCTGTGCCTGATCACCATCGGCGTGCTCCCCGGTCTCACCGGCGTGGGCGGTCGCCGCTGGCTGTGTCCCTGTCTCTCTGTCTCTGCGGCTCCACCGCTTCAGTTGCTTGTCAACGGTGTGAATGTGCGGGACTTCGCGGCTCCGCAGGCAGACGATGCCCACTCTCGTGCCTGTTGATAGCAGATATTGTGCAGCTTCTACGGGGGCCTCTCCTCCGTCGGTCCCCGGTTTCCCATGCCGTTAACACTTCGGCGAGATGCGGGCTGATGGGTCTTTTAGGTTCTCAAAGGGTGGAAATCCTCGTGTCGGTTCAGCAATCCATGCGAGTTCGTGAAGAGTGGTGGCGGCGCCGTGCGGCAGTGCGATGGCTCCAACTCTTCCCTTCTACTTGCATGGGAGCATCAACTGTTCCCTCCAGATTGGAAGACTTCTGAGGTCATTGCCGTCCTGAACTCCGGGGGGGGCCGGGCGCGGGTGACCCCGGAAGTTGCGGACCCGTCTCGCTGCTGTCTCGCATCTGTGG
>JAMKCH010047851.1:0-11279 GCA_023653785.1 Ophioderma brevispina
ATTATTTGAAATATTTTCCATTTCCATGATATATTTCCATTTGTAAATGCCTCTCTGCCCCACTTTGAAATTGAAACAAAAACAAATTGTAACATCGTGTTGGTGTTTTTTTTGGAACATTTTCCGGTGTTTCTGGTAATGCACTGCCTGCGCTCTTTTAAATGGGGCCCAATGGCATTGAAAATATTCAGACATTATAAATCACTTCCACTGATATGACAATAATAGGTTGGAATAGCTGGGATAGCACACGTGCACACAATAGCAAGTCTTGAGCGATGACTGTATGCTTTTCAGTTTGAAAAATAAAAAATCGCTGGCAGTTATGTCAGCATCCTAGGTTGGTTTTTGTGGCCCAGAAGTGAGCTTAAAATAGAAGTAAAATAATATTCATTACTCTCCCTTTCTTTACAAAATGTAAACCCCATTTTTTCAAATTTATGAAGCAATTTCAGTACAGGTCCACTTCATTATGTCCTGAATATTTTTTTTCATGCCATTGTGGCCCTCTAAAACGTACTTATAAAACACGTAATGAACTAGCAAGTGCACGTGTTTTTTCTTACTTTATGTAAAGGTAAACGTATTCCCCATTCGATTAATTGAAACTCGCATTGACTTTTATTGCACCTAATTGTAATGACTCTTACGACATGACATTCTAATTAGCCAAAATACATTTTCAAGAATATCAACATTATCCCGTGAAGGTGCTCTCACATTTGTTACGACAAACTCCACCAAAAGAGCATTCTTCTTATATTTGCTCAGGGTTTTTTGTTTTGTAATGTACTTCCCGAAAACGTTAATACGTCGAGATAATTCACATGCTCATCACTCATCACAAATTATCCAATGTCAAAGAGCTTATTAAATTTCCCAGTACTTTACCAATTAAAGAAGCATGGAGCATTAAGTTTGGGCCATGGCGATTTTTCCCCATATAACAGAGAATGGGCATATTGTTCGTCTGATGATAACTATTAATTTGTCACGAATAGAAAGAGGCCAAAGAAACATTTTTTGGCTATATGGAAATCACAGATTTCTATGTTTCCCGGTTAAGAGGAGGCAATGAAAGTTATATACAATCCTGTTGAAAAGTACACTTGTGTGTGTTTTGATTGTACTATTCCCAAATATGGATGTTTGGCGTTGAAATGCCTGAAAATGCAAAACGTCCAACCTTCTGTTGTACAGGTTTAAAAATAAATATGATCCATTTTGATAGAACGCTGAAATTATCTTATTGGCAAAACTATAAAAAAAATAGTTTTGACTACATCTGTTTCCGTATGTAAGAGGATGAAGGCGACCACTATCAACTCAATGTACATACTCAACAAGTTATTATGTCTTTCTACATGTATACATCGTTTGTGTTTAAATGACCAAATCTTAACTGTATTACAACTCACGTAATAATTATATATAATTTTTATAGATTTGAATTTGGATGCTTATTGTATTCATTATTGTATACTGCATATACACTGTATATCATTCTTCCATTGTTTGAACACTATAATTCGATATTGTTATTGTATTGTCATTAATGTATAATCAAGGAAGATGAGGTGTGAATAAAATAATGTCTAACTGTATATTGCATTTATTAGCTTATTTCTGACCTAATTGGCCACATAACGTAAAAACTAAACATATCAGACAAGGGCAGTACGCAGGATTTATTTACGGGGGGGGGGAGCTTCGAAAAAAAGTGGACCCTTTTGGTAAAAGTGGACCGAACCCCCAAAATGGTTCTTTTTGGACCTTTGAGCATCTTATCGCCAAAAAGTGGACATTCTAAGCAATTTTCCTCTATATTTCGGACCTTTTTATCGGAAAATCAGCAGAAGGTGAACATTTTGACCCTTTTTTGGCATGGGGGGGGGGGGTACAACCGCAACCACCACCCCCGCACGGGCCTTATATCCATTGTCTTATCTAGCTAAACAATGTGATTCACCTTCACCAAAGTCTGTGCAACTTTCAACTGTTCGACCTTTTTACAATTTGAATGGACATTTTGGCTACTTTCGCAATTTTGATCTCATAGCTCCAAAACCATAAGGTCGTATATGAACAAACTGCAGCCTGTCTCAAAAAGTGGTACAATCGAAAACGATTTTTTTAGATATTAAATCTCAACATAAGTAAGTCGTTTTGAGCATCACATTAAATAAAAATACCAGGCTTTCCAATACTTTTTGTTTCATCTTATTTGTTTGTTTGTTGTTTTTTTTTTCAATCGAAAGACAACTCCAGTTTACCGCGGAACACAACAATCTAATCCAATTTATGGTTGAGTGAGAACGGTGAAAGAATTAGTTAAACTTAAGTTATTCACATTTGAACAGATTTTAAATTCAAAGAAGGGAAAGTTTAAAAGATGCGAAAACAGTTACGTAATAGTGGAAATGATCTTCAGTAAGTTCGGCTTTAAGATAAAGTGTATAACATTGGACATACTGTTACTTGTTAGAAGAGAATCATGGCCGTACAGCAATCTCAATTTAAATTGGAGGAGAGAGTTTTTTATGGTCTTGAAGTATCATGAAACGCAAAGTCTTATATTTCATTTAAGAAAAGAAATTTCGATTTAAAGGTATGAATTTTAGTGAAAACGTGAACTTAATTCATGCGACACGGTTTTTTCCAACTTGCGCCGATTTAATGGTTTTGACCCAGAAGGGAAATTTTAAAAGATGCGAAAACTGTTACGTAATAGTGGAAATGATCTTCAGTAAGTTCGGCTTTAAGATAAAGTGTATAACATTGGACATACTGTTACTTGTTAGAAGAGAATCATGGCCGTACAGCAATCTCAATTTAAATTGGAGGAGAGAGTTTTTTATGGTCTTGAAGTATCATGAAACGCAAAGTCTTATATTTCATTTAAGAAAAGAAATTTCGATTTAAAGGTATGAATTTTAGTGAAAACGTGAACTTAATTCATGCGACACGGTTTTTTCCAACTTGCGCCGATTTAATGGTTTTGACCCAGAAGGGAAATTTTAAAAGATGCGAAAACTGTTACGTAATAGTGGAAATGATCTTCAGTAAGTTCGGCTTTAAGATAAAGTGTATAACATTGGACATACTGTTACTTGTTAGAAGAGAATCATGGCCGTACAGCAATCTCAATTTAAATTGGAGGAGAGAGTTTTTTATGGTCTTGAAGTATCATGAAACGCAAAGTCCTACCGACACCTTGGTAATTATATAGCTTCAAATTCAATTTTTATTGACTTCAACCATTAGTTAATGCCCAAAGATTTCTTTAGAGCTGGAGTGTTTATTTTGATTGCAATTGTATTCACACAGGCATGATTTAACCGATACCAATTTTGTAAAAAAATATTTGTATTGTTATTTATGAACAGAATATTAATCGTTGAACGTATGATGTTGACTATTAAGGTTTGTGTCGAGAAAATTAGACTTCATTTGTGTACTTTAATCTGTATTTTGTTTCTTTTGTCAAGTTGTAATATTCTGTGAGCTTCAAGATAGCATGGCACAGTACTTTAAACATTTCTGTCCATGCATAAAAGTGGCACAAAATCGATTTTGGTGTATCGCACTAAATTGATTATATCTCTGAATTGACAAAGGCAAATACGATCAAACAAACGCTATTGGTAATTGACAAAAGCAATACAGATCAAAACAAACGCTATTGGAAAGCCAGTATTTGTTCTTTAATGTTATGCCAAGATGTTGACTTATTTTTTAAATTTCACATTTAACCCACTTTTTAAAATGTTGATACCATTTTTGAGACCAGGCGGTATGTATACATATTTATCTAGACCACACACTTTGGTATACTTTTAACAGGTATTGCAGCAACGTCAGGTTTTGTTCTTAGGTAACCTTTAATTTCCCCTCATCGTGAAAACACGAGAATTCAGTAACTCTGTGCCAAATTTCAGAGATAATCATCAAATGACCATGCCCCAACTGTCACGAATCTGCTCTGCAAACTATGACATTAGGTTGTAAAACATTTCTTTAATAAAACTATAAATAGCGATACAGTGGAAAGAAATACTTTCAGGGAATTCCGTTCCTTTGGTTTTCTTATGGAGTCCTTCCTTCACCTATACTGTGGGTAAGTACCTTAGTAGCAACTTCAAACATTTCGCCACCAACAATAACAGTTTCTGAATGCTCTTTTAGATTGATTTGTATCTGGATTAAAATTTCAAAAGTAGATAATATATAACCTGTTTGTTAAGCCCATAATTCCCTTACAAATCAACGCCCCGCCCTCTTCCCAGTGGTTGTACTTTGATGCGAAAGTTAAAGGAAACCAGTGAAACATAAAGCGAAGCGCAAATTTGAGGCTTAATTAACATGATACAATTAGATCTACTCTTCATCAGGTGTATGTTTTGTTGTTGTTGCTGATTTTTTGTTGTTGTTAAAAGGACATTCGGAGATTTGTTTGGTTGAAGGGGTGGAAGAGTGCCCTCAGTTTATACAACAAGGTAAGCTTTTTGCCTGTACTCACTGCCGACCGCCTAATAAACAAGCAAATCAAGGAATAAACCGTGTATGTTTTGATAATAAAAATTAAAATTTAAATTAAGACAATGGACTATGGGGAAATTAATATACCAAAATAGTCATAAATTAAAACGGAGGTGCAAGAATTAAATGGTCTTTTCAGCATAGGTTGTTTTGTGGCCTTATGTAGAACTAAGGAGAAATAGAAGATCTATGATCATCAGGAATATCAGAATGCCACTTAAAGTCAGTCATTTTTTTCTAAATTAAATGCCGATTTGGCTCTAAAAGTCGTGTTATGTAAGATAAACATCTATATTACTGTTCTTTGGTGAAAAAAGGTCACTTAATCATTTTAAAGCGGTCCTGAAGAAGGCGATTACGACTGTTTCTGAACCTTAAACAAAGTCGACTTTATTAGTAAACAAAGCATGCAATCATTTAATTTCTTGACAAATTTCCCCCAATACAACAGTGCAAAACATCGACTTCGATGAAAAATAGGGGGCGCGATTTGTTTACATCTGTGAAAAAAAAAAATCGCTGATAGTGGTTAAGGTAATAAGCACATGATACGAGTGGTTGCAGGGATAATACAAATATTCTAAATTTTATTATATATCAAGAGGCAATATAATTTCAGTTAAAAAATATTTGTGATGAAGATTGAACAAAAAAAAAAATTCTATTAATTTTTTTGCATTTTTTCACACTCGACCAAAATACATTTACATTAACTTTCAGTCGTGTGTGTATTAGATACAAAAAAAAGAATACATATGTGGATATCTAGTGTTTTCGCAGAGTGTTCTTATCGTGTTACCTTTCTTAATCACGGAGTAAGTAGTAGAGTAACACAATATGGAGATTCCGATACTGTAATTGATGCAGCTCTTGCAATCAAAAACACAGCTTAGTGGACCAAGTTGAAGGAGACCGTTTTATTTACTCAACGTTCAATACGGCGAATGCTACTACGTGTGCGCGATTATTTCTGTATTATCTTATTTCTGTATATTTTAGTTATGCGTTGGCGCCGTTCGTTGTCGGCCAATACTTGCAGTTGATGACAGCGACAAAAAAACTTTTTTTTGGGAAAAATTTGTTGGGTGGACATCTATGTTTGGTCATTTAGATCAGTGAAGACTAGCAGACTCGTCAGTTACACTCCATTTAAAGATCCTTAAACTGATTAAATGTATTGCAAAACTCTCTGAAGGCTATGCATAGATGGGCTGTAGTATAAAATCGGTTGTACATACCGAAGGACATCCGATATTAAAAGGACAATGTTTCCCGACCCCAATTCATCGACCAAACGTTTTGTTATGCACACACGAAGCACACCAACATCCCATAATAGCATACAGAAATCTTATGTCACTCATCGAGAGCTCTTAATCTAGCTTAGTACGATCAGAATTGTCATCAACAACCATTAAGCTTTAGAAGATAAACGAATTTAAATTTGATTTTCAAGTAATGCATGCCTTATAATAAAGCCTACATTCTCAGTAGTTGTCATGCACGTTGTTTTATGCTTAATGGTTACTGATGGGAAAATGTGTCATTTCCGTAGAGCAGTGATCTCCTTCTTCTTGCGTATGAGGCCTAGCAGCTAAAGATGTTGTAAACGGTGGAGCAAGCTCAACGGTTGATGGGTTGGGTTTGGATAGTTTATGTCCCCCGGTGGACGAAAGGTAGAGTACTCATTGAGAAATGTGATCCGCAGTCTGTGATGGAGTTCTTGGCAGGCTGGCGATGGCCGCAGCCCCCATCGGTGCATAATGCTGTTGAGCGACCCGATTCCTGTGCGATCCGGTTTAAGGTGGCCATTCCTTGCGTGGAGATTGCCCCCAACGGTGGTAGTTCTGTCCAGGTGTAAATTAGTGAGTGATCTGGTCTTGAGAGTGTTAGCCAGGCAGTATTCCATGTCCTGCAAGGTGTTGAATGGGGAGCGGGGAGAGTTTAGCGCGTGTCCACGACAGAAAGGTCGACGAGACGCAGTCTCTGTCTGCTAGCTGGTGTGATTCTTTGACAGATGCTGCAGCGGTGCTGTGTCCAGCAGGCCTTATGCCACTAGTTTGTGCGTGTTGCAGTGATGATTTCTATGTTTTAGAGCGGTTCGTTGAGAGAGAAAAGGAAGATTAAATAAATGTATGGATTTATCCCAGAGAACTTTACATTATTCCGTTGTCACAAGGATGTCACATTTTACACATGAAAATTCGGCCCAAACCAATAACGGTGCACAGAGAGACTACCCCTGACAGCTCCCCAATTTGCACCTGGGTGCGTGAGATGAGAAGACAAGCGAGATAAAGTTGTCGTGCTCAGGGACACAACACCTTGGCCACTGCGCGGCTCGAAATCACAACACGAACGGTCTAATGATCAGAGTCATGCGCTTTTCCACTGGCCACACCATCTTCAATTGTTCTATCAAGAGAAACAAGCATGTTTACTAATTAAGAATTAGGAGCGTTTTTTTATGATTTATTGGTGTTGTGTTTCATTAGAGCTGTAGTTCAGCAGGTCTTACTTTCGCCAAAAAGGTTTCAAGGCCTCACACGTTCACACAACCGTACTCAAAACGAAATGGAGTGCCCGGAAAAGACAAATCCATCCTGGGCTCAGTAAGTCCGGTGACACTGAGAAAACTACATTTCCTTGGTTGGGAAATTCAAAGGAGATGTGCGATGCGATGCGACTTGGGCAGATCCAACCTTTAAGATGTCTATGACCAATTTAGATAAACTATTCATACCAAGATAGCCCCAACATGTCCAATGCCACACTGACGTTAATTGCTGTGAATCCTCGCAATTCATTAAACAATTTTAGGGGGGAATGAAATAGCGTTTCTAACATTTCACGTTTGAGTTTCAACCGCATACTGTTGGATTTTATCAGAACAACAAACAAAACAGATTGTGCACAGCAAAGACAACACCTTTACACCTTTGATAGCTTTTTATATTCCTACTAAATTCCATGGTTAGGAGGATTTATCAATTCGGAGGATTACGTAAAAGATGGTTCATACAAAAATATTTTATATAACTTTTCTTAAAGTTTTAGCGCATCCTGGGAAGGAAATATTTAGGGTGTTTGGAAGATGGGAATTACAACACTGTTTTTTAAAAAACAACCTTAAAGAGAACTAAATGAATAAATAAAAACAGAAAAATAAGTACAACCACAAAATAGCAAAAACCAAAAATTGGTATATACACAGAACAGCAGAAAATAACATTGTAAATTAACGATATGAACGATAATCGCTGTAAATCCAGAGGAGGGAACATAATAATTTACAGAGACCAACAGAAAATAAACATGGTACCAACAGGTAGATCAGCAGTCAGCAAATAAACGTTACACAACAGGAGAGAGAACAACATAAAATGGCAAGAGAGCCAGACTGGTATAACGGTGTACCAGAGAACTAAGTAGAAAAGAGAACAGTAGAAAATGAACAATTATAACTAAGGAACACTGTATCATAAAGCAAAAGATTAAACAGTACACTACAAAAGAAACAAACAAATAACAGTACCAACCATAGAGCATCGACAATAACCATGTTGAACCAGCAACATATTATTATTATTAAGCCTGGTGATAACAAAATAAGGTGTTGTCAACATTTATTTTTTGAACATGCTAAATATAATAGGTTGCGCATCGCTATATAAGACAACCAGTGGACATTCAATCATTTTGTCTATGCATTTATATGTAAATAAAAAGACCAATGATAATGCGATTCGGCAAGCTTTACAGTAATCTTTAACTTCATAATGCGCTCCACCTTTTACACCAACCCTTTCAAAAGTTGGTCAGTTAATGTAGAAGAAAACATGTGTACTTCGTATCAGCTTTCAACAAGTTCAAAATATAGCGCTAATGACAACCTTCTTTACATTATCCATTTCAACACTAGTCAGGATTACAATTGCAACACCCTAAGGACATCCTGAGCAATAATCTCCGCTATACTCTCAGCAACGGTCATCCAAAAACCCCTTGAAGGCAGGTAATACAAAACCGAGTCTTATACTGAGAGATTAATTCTATGTGTAAAAGATCTTTTTTCCATTGAATTATTTTATACTTTATACTTAAAAACTTGAATATCTGGATTTATTCCTTTTCTGAAAATGACACTTGAGTTGAATTGTGGGAGTTATCAATGATTTATTTTGACCTTGCACACTAAACAGCATGCTTTATCAAAATTTCATCAACGTACCTGTAATATAGAAACCAGGTAAAGGAGTGTGACGTAAACAGGAAGAGACTCCATTCAGGAATCATGATGAAACATTGACCGCAATCTGCTAAAATTGCTTACTACGGAAAGATTGAAACTGATCTCGTACAGGTTCAAAGTAAAGAGGAATGGATGGCAATTTCAAATTGAGGGAATTCACACCTGTTCAAAAGTTTAATAATATGTGAGAATTAAAAGAACATTTCCCACAACATTCTATTCTCAGTCACTCAGTGGCTGCTTATGTGCGCGGATCTTGGTAACCCAAAAAAAAGGTCGGTATCTTCGATTCCATCAATATGACAGTTATATTATTTCTTATTGCTTTATCATGATGTCCTGCATGCATGTGTCGTTGCCATTCTGGTTCTAGAAATATCAAGATTTGTTGTTGTAGATAGAAATATCTTGCAGCCACATTTAAAAGCCAATGATGAAATTAGTCAAGATGGCCTTCACTGTCTTAATGTCTAAATGGCGTTTTAACTGTCAGTCGGGACTCTAAACGTGTAAATTACTGTAATAAGGACTGAAACGGGCAAATAACTGTAAAAGAAAAGTCATTTTGACTGTTGTGAGTCCCAGCGTCAGTCAAACGGGTGGTTTTATTTTATGAACACTTTTTAAACAGTGTGGTCTTCATTTTGTTACCATAACTTTCAACATCGCTGAATAAGGCACTACATGGGAATAGGGTTTGGTGTTGTGAGACATCTCGTTGATTGCCAAGGTGGCCAGTGGCGTAACCAGACTTTGACAAAATGGTGGGGGGGGGAAAGATTCCCAAGGGGGGGGGGCATTTTTTGAGGGGGCAAATTTGGGTTTTCGCCATAGACACTGTACAAACGGATGAAATGGATAAGCAAGATTCTTCTTCTTAATCTTGTCCAAACACTGTGGGTCTCAAATATGATCCAGCCAGAGGATGGGTGTATAACGTCTGGCTGCTTCACTGAATGCCCCCAAGGTCCTTGTTTGGCATTGTTGCTCCAAGCAGTGGGCAGACCAAGGGATGTTCCATTGTCTGCCGGTGGCGTAGTTCCACAACCACAGGTAGTATCCTGATCTGCTTCCAGGATAAGCCCACACTTCTGCAAGGAAACTTAGATCGTCATCTTCTCCGTTCAACATATATACCAACGACCAACCTAGGAGTGAAGGAACCCGTCGTTTTATTTATACAGACGATCTTGGAATAGCGCACAAGATGCAGACCCTTCACAGTTGTGAAGAGAGACTCCAAAGCTTTGGAAGAACTCAGTCCTTATTATGATGAAAACAACCTACGTGCAAATCAATCTAAGACACATGTGTGCTTTCCATCTACCTAACCGTGAAGCAAACGTCCAGTTAAGTTACCGGGTCTGGAACACCCCTGAACACTGATAAGCCTTGTCTACCAAGGAGCTACCTTGGACCGCACTCTCTCTTATAAGACCACACATCGAGAGACGAAGAGTAAAGTATGTTCACGCAATAAATCGTGAACAAGCTCCACTGGCACAAGATGGGGGGCTCGCCCACTTACCCTAAAATCGACGGCACTTGCCCTGTGCTACTCATGTTGCAGAGTATGCCTCCCTGTATGGGAAGGAAAGATCAACCCATGTTGCCAAGAAGCTTGATCAGCGTTAAATGCCTCTGCTCGGCTTATCACAGGATTGCTCCGTCTAACCCAAGGGAAAACTATACATCCTAGCAGAATTGCTCCACCGGTTGACATCCGTCGTTAGCCGTAGCGAGCATGCAAGAGCATGCAAGAGCGTAGCTGCCAAGTATATTATGTGAAGCACCCTATGTCTGGACAGATACATGCTGCCAACCGCCTTAACACGAGAGAGTTCTTAGCAAGTGTTCCAACCTGCTTGAAACAGTCTTCTGGGGGGGAGGTCAAGAGAGTCGCCTTGTTGGAAAGAAAGACTCGCCATCAACCAAGTAACATCTATCGCGTATTGAACCGGTGAGCATCTCCTACCTGGAGCTGACTCCTTATGGGTTGAATGGCGATGCCTCAAAGATTGAGAACCCGAATTGGCCAAATAATGCAAGCTTCAAGCGTTAAAGCTGAGAACTTTTTGGCTAAAAAATACTGTAATTGTCGTTGGCTTATACCCACTGTGACATAAAGAGCTGATATGGGCCAACATGAAGGTTACGTTTTTAGGAACAAACAACAATCCACAATTCAGACTAGGCATGTGATTAAGACTTGTTTGATCAGGCAATTTAAGGTTTGGTGATTGTGTGTGTTGTTTTGATGATTCTTTCCATAAATCAGCCATTATTACTTTAATGTAGTTGCCAAATTGATTAATTTTTAAGATTTCTTTTCGAGAAAAAGAAAAAAACCTCGCGTCTAGTGTACATGACGATTTTTGGAAGACTATTTTTTACAACAGCATGACAGCAGGCATTTTGAGTACATGCATAATTAATGTTTCAAGTTCGAACGGGTTGGCGGCAGCGATCGTCCCCCCTCGCCTTTCAC
>JAMKCH010047852.1:0-24628 GCA_023653785.1 Ophioderma brevispina
ATTCACACTCCCCCTTGATTCATGCTGATTTCCCCAGTTTAAAAGTTCATGTGTCCAAACGCTCTCCGGTTGAGAAAAATTTTTTCACGTTCCCCCCTCTCTTACAAAAATTTTTCGGGTTCCCCCCAAATCCGCCACCCCCCCCCCCCGGCGTAAATAAGGACCCTCCTTCATTACCGCATTTTTTTAGCTTATGAATTGTTAAAATTTGCTACACAAAATTGAAAGCCTATTTTGTACACCCCGATATCTCGAATTGTCACATCTGAAAATAGAAGAACTGATTTAAACACGATTTCATTGTCATAAGAGTTTTTCATCTTAATTACGTTTGGTTGTTAGTTGTTGTGTTGTTTATATTTTTCTCATATAGGCCAGATGCTTTTATCTCACTATACGAGGCAGGTCCTATATCATGAAATAAATGGCAATATAATTACAAAGTGTTCCGTGATTTCCTGGATAAATCTGACGAAACAAAACTTTCTCTGATTAAATTTGATCTTAATTTTCCCTTTTATTACTCCTCAAAATATCACAATAAGTTCAGATTTCTAATTTAGGCCACCAATTGAAATTTTATATAGGCCCAGGAAAACTTTCCATTTCTATGTTTTATAAAAACGTCTCCAAATGTGGTACACAACATTATTTACAGCACATCATATGAAAATATGGACGGCGGTCCCAAATAGGGTTGTCGATGTATGTGATGGTCTCCGAATCATTTCTAAGAGGCACATTTTGCAGTTTTTGGTTACATGCATTCACCTGACAATGTATTCTCAGTCATCAATAACAAGTAAAACAATAACAATAATCATGTTAACAAGGTCAGTGTCCCATACGTCCCAGACAATGTCCCATACGCCAGGACAATGTCCCATACCTCCAGGAAAATGTCTCCATATCCCCAAAGAAAATGTCCCATACTCCCAGACAATGTCCCATCCCCCAGGACAATGTCCCTAACCTCCAGGACAATGTCCCTATGCCCAGGACATGTCCCATACCCCAGGAAACAATGGTTCCCTCCACCAGACAATGTCCCATATCCCCAAACATGCCCATACTCCAGGACAATGTCCCTACCCCAGGACCATGTCCCATACTCCAGCCAATTTTCCATAATCCTCAGGACCATGTCCAATACCGCCAGGACAATTCCCATACCTCCAGGACATGTCCCATACCTCCATACCTTTTTCCCATATCCCCAGGACATGTCCCATACTTCAGGACAATGTCCCATACCCAGGACAAATTTCTATACCCCCAGGCCAATAACCCATACCTCCAGGACAATTACCCATACCTCCAGGACACTATCCCATACCTCCAGGACAACATCCCTCCCTCAGGACAATGTCCCATATCCCCCGGACAATTCCCAAATAAGTCATGTTAACAAGTTCATTGTCCCATACCCCAGGACAATTCCATCCTCCCGGACAATGGGCCCCATATCCCCAGGACAATGTCCCAATACCCCAGGACAATTTCCCATACCCCAGTACCATGTCCCATACTCCAGGAAAATGTCTCATACCTCCAGGGGGGACCCAAAAATGTCCCATATTCCAGACAATGTCCATACCCCAGGATAATGTCCCAACCACCAGGGAAATGTCCCATACCCCAGGACAATGTCCATACCTCCAGGACAATGTCCCAATACCCCGAGAACAAGGTCCATATCCCCAGGACAATGTTCCATACAACCAGGACAGTGTCCCATACACCAGGACAAGGTCTTATACCCCAGGACCAGGTCCATACCCCAGGACAAGTACTGTGGTATATCGGAATCAGTTTGAGATACTGTAACCTCAATCCCTCCAAGTTTCAGCCCTGTGTGAATTACAGATCTCCAGATACTTTGTTCACAAGTGTCAATGAAAATCAAGAAAAATAGGTAAAATATGCTAATTAATTCTGCAAATTAGGTTACTTAGAATGCATATATATACGTTTTGTAAAATCAAATTCAGTTGAGAATCTGTAACTCCGCACCCCCTCCACCAAGTTTCAGCTTGTGTGTGGACTTGAAGATCTCAAGATATTGTGTTACAAAAAAAGTGTCACATGAAAATCATGAAAATAGGTAAATATGCTAATTAATTAGGCAAATAGGTATAGAAGCATATTATACTGTTGCAAATGGAATCAGTTGAGAATCTGTAACCCCACACCACTCCACCAAGTTTTTAAAGCTCCTGTGTGACTTACAGATATCCAGATATTTTGTTCACAAGAAAAGCTTCACGACAAACGACAACGACACACGAATCATGCTGCATAAGGTCTTTCCTATCGGAAAACGACCTAACGACCTCCCTAAAAAATCGGACCTTGATAGGGTCACCCACTTTGATATAAAAGAAGCAAAGAAAGTCACCAATCCCAAGTAGGCTAAGCATACAAAAATCATATGGCAAAAAACAAAAAATTATTAACATACAGCCAAAATTAAAACACTGATGAAACAATTAAGGGCGTGGATCGTACACGTAACAAAATTGCATGGACGGTTTGTTTTAAACATATAGGCTATATCAAGTTTTAAAAATAAATATATAATTAAAAAATGTGATTTTCATTATGCCTTACGGCTGCTCTAATAAACCGAGTTTCTTACATTTGTTCAATGTGTGTATTTCGTGGACTCTTGAATCTTCAGAAACAATGATGAGAAACATTCCAAACGCAAACCACATGGTCACAAAAATATTTTTATTCCCCACTGGTGGAAACAAACAACTCACCAAAAACACCACGTTTGACAAAGTAATCAAGGTATATCAGAGAATAACTTTACTATGAACAGTATTTACTTGAAAGATTACAACTCCGGAGGAGCCATTTCAAAATGCATTACATTTTGATTGCAGAAGGCATAAAATGATCAAGCTATTCCACGGGGATATCAGAAATGAGCCAGATTTTGATTTGCAATCCCAAATTGATGGGATTATTTTGATCATGAGCATTGGTCTAATATCTTCAGCCCCGTCGTTTTAGTTGATTTAGTTAAACACGTCATTAAAAGCTAAGAAAGACGCAACCTGTCACCACACTTTTCTGACATGCTTTATGGACAGGAATGTTTAAAATGTGACATGTTTGCTAATGTTTTGTTGGCGTTAATTAAATGACAAATGGTATTTCTTTTAACTTCTTAACTGAAATGCAGATTACAAGCCAATCACTAGAATCAGAACGTTCCCGGCTAATTAAACGCGGCTATATGAAATTATATTGAGTTCTCAGTGTTTAAGTTGTTTGGCAGTTAAAAGCCCCACACGTACGCTGGGAGAAAAAACAAAAAGTTCAAAATATTAACTATACAGGTGAGTAAAAAAACTGACCCTGTTTTTTTTAAATAAACAATTTTGAATTTTTAAGTACATTAATCTAAACATATTTTTGGTATCATCTGAAAGCTCGTGGGTTCATTACTTAATTTTTACTGCAAAGATCATTCACATCGGTTAGGTAAGACCGAGGCTACAGGGCGTTGAATCAAGTGTCGGTTTTTTTCTGTCTTTCCAAGGATTTCACATTGAAATGAACGACGTGCGCGTTCGTTTCAGCGAAGAAATCCGTTGTCCATAAGAAAATCGGGCTATTTATTCACTGCAAATCCTTGATTCGAAATGACATAGCAAATTAAAGATAATGAAATAAAAAGCTTTCCGCCAGAACCACATATGTTAGATATATATTATTTAAAAATTCAAAATGGGCGGACACAATCAGGGTCAAGTTTTTTTTACTCACACTGAAACAACATCCCGAAATAAACACGGTGCTTTGTTTCAGCATTTTAATTCGAAAATTATGTATTTTGATTAGAAATTGTTGTATGTTATAAATGTGTCAGGTTATCATATATCCTTTTCATGGCATATATACTCATAAAAGCTATAACAAATATTATGTGTCTTTGCAGGTTATTAATATAATATTTATATGCCCCACAATATCGCTGGCTCAGTATGTGTGTACTTCCTTAATCAGTTATCGGGATTTCTGGAATATCGGGAGGGATCGGATGTTTTTATACTCCCGAGGTGTCCAATTAGCGGAGTCATGGTTGTACTTTTTCTGACTCATATCGATGGTCTTTAACGCTTGTAACAATCTTCCCTGATTAAAACAAATATCGAAATATCCCCTAGCCATAATCTATAACTCAAACACGATTGTAAACACTGGTCTTCCTTCACATCTCAGCTATACACCTTAACTTTGAAATCCTCAACAAAAAACAGGGTGAAAAGGTGAGTTTTCCTGCAAAATAACATTTACAATAAAGAGTCGGTATTTAAAATGTAGTCTTTGTTATGGAAAAAGAAAACCCGCCATATGGAAAAGACAATTATTATAAGGTTTTTTTTTACATGTGTATTCCAAAATGGTACAACGCTTGGCAAAATTGAGTGCCGAACTTCAAAATAACTCGAACACGCGTGTAGCCTTCACATGTGTTTTTCTAAGGTCGGTTCGCACCCTTGTAAAGCATTAAATCAATCAAAGCGCGACTGTTAAAAGAAATTTTACAACTTAAGGGGAATGGAAGAGATATGTTACCAAACGAAATTAGGGGTGTCAATCAGTTCGTTGACATGTCTGGCGGTTGTAAAAATCAACTGAACGCCCCATGTTGACACACTAATGAAGAATATATGCGGAAGTACCCCGAGGTTTCTTGCAACAACCTTGTGTCGAATGAAGACCTGAAGATGCGATCCCATGTGAACAACAAAACGGCACCCCATGTTTGTATGACAGAAATCACTCAATACTAAAACATGATTATAAACAAGGGTAATTTCGAGATTAGTTCCGATCATTTGCGGTTATTAGAAACACCTTGCGTTATCGCGACATTCGTGTCCAAAAAGGATGAAAGATCGCGGGATTCTGCACTAAAATGACACCCTAAGAATATGTAAAATTAAATCAAATCGTATTGAAAATTTTAATTTAATATAAATCAAACTTGACTGACAATTGCATACTCTAAATTGTATCTTGTATATTGGCTTTTGACAATTAAGTCTTCAATACAACCAAAACCACCTATATAATTTCTGCTGCGAGAACCGCAAAATTTTTGTTAATGTTATCTAGCGTATAATTGAATTACTTATATATTACTTGGTATCAGGTTGATTTCGGGTTTAATATTTTTTAAATAAATTCTGTAGGTAATTGGATATTTAGATTACATTGTAAATATCTAATATTAAAGAAACACTTCTCTAACTGAGAAGTACGCCTATCCTCTGAAGCTTTGAAATAGCGGCGTTTACAAAATGTGTTAATGAAGTGCGCATATAAGGAAAATTCATGCTGGTTTAAGACAATAAACAGACAAGACGGCACTTGTTACCTTAATTAAATTTAAGTCATCACTACATGACGACTAAAGTGATCAGCTGCATACTTGTACACTTCCTTAAGATATTACGCCGCCTGTTTTGGAGAAAGGAAAAATCTGTTTTTCATTCACAAGAACAGGTTTTTACCTTCCACATAAATGTAAACAATCATCTTGGCGTATTTTAAAAACAAACCCTGAGGCAGCGGTGCGCTTTGCGTGGTCCGCCTGCTAGTTCGACAATCACGAAGATCATATAATAACGTTTTTATAAGTGTTATCGAATTTAAACCACTTGTGTTTTGCTTCCTTGCCGTCTTCCTACACGATTAAAACTTGGTTGTTTAACCTGCATTCGAGCGCAATCCATATAGTTTCCCACTGTCTCTCTTTCAAACGTCGAGGAACTCGACTGTTTTTTTCTTCTGTACCATTTCTTACACAATTCGAGAACTCGACTGTGTTTTTCTTCTGTCCGGTTTCTTTCTTCTTTCTGTCATCATGCATCTCAGGCATGGAACATCCCATATTGACAAAACTGTGAGACAAGGACAAGTACATACACACAAACTTTTGGCATGACGCAAGAATTTGTGTGTCAAAGGTCACGATAGGGGTCACAGGGATTAACAACGTTAACCATGGCAACAATCTAGAATTAGCTCAATCTCAAAACTAAACTGTCATCTTGTAGGACTTGATCAACACTACAAAAAGTTAATTACGACTTTGTCATATGACGCATATTTTAGGGGTCACCGGTCCAAATACATTCAAATTAGTTTACATTTCAAATCACTACTCTTCTACAGATTACTAGATTATCATGTGATTCCTGTGTGTGGTGTAGTTTGACACTCCCTACAAAAGTTACTTATGAAATTTTGATCCAGGTCATCGGGGGTCAGGAAGGTCCAACTCTTTACTGTGTGTAAAATTTACAACAAGGTCAAATAGAAAATCTTTTTAGCCCATCCTGTAGGACTTAATGAGATGTCAATAAAGTCAATCATGACCCAATCACCTGACCCATGGCTTAGTGGTCAAAGGTCAAAATACTTCAAATTACATTACACTTCAAACTATACTCTTTCCTACAAATGACATGGTATGAATCATGTGACTCATGTATGTGGTGTAGTTTGACATCCCCTACAAAGATACTTTATGAATTTTTGATCAAAGGTCGTCTTGGGTCCCTAAGGTCAAACTCCCCCTTTGTTTGCTGTGGGATAAAATACTAACCTAGACGCACTGGAACTTGACTGAAATGATCCTGAGGACATTCTAAACATTTTGAAAATATTTTCGAGGTCACAGGTCATTAAGAGGTCAAAGTCAATTTTCAAAATGCTCCGAAATACCTGATGTTTAACTGAAAGATCCTTATGACATTCTAAACATGTTGAAAATATTTCTAGAGGTCAAAGGTCATTAAGAGGTCAAAGGTCAAATTTTCAAAATGCTCCGATCGAGCTGAAATTTTGACTGAAATGATCCTTATTACATTCTAAACAAGCTGTATTTTCGAGGTGTCGGTCATTAAAGGTTCAAGTTCAAACTTTCAAAATGTTCCGATTTAGAGCTGACATGTGAAATGATCCTTATGACAATTCTAACTGCCTAAAATATTTCGAGATCAAGGTCATTTAGGGTCAAAGGTCAAACCTCGACTGGGTTCAGATCTGTCCTCCAGAATCTAGTTTCTTCTCGCTTCTTACACAGTCGAGTAACGCGACTGTGGTGTTTCTTCTGTACCGTTTCTTTCTCTTCTGCTTCTTCTTCTTCTTCTTTCTGTCTAACTTCAAAACGCTACTTCTCCTAAGATTTCATTGTATGAATCAATGTGACCCAGTATGTGTGTAAGTTTTGACACCCCTACAAAGTTTACCTAATGAAATTTTCATCAAAGGTCATTGGGGTCACAGGTTGGTCACTAGCCTGATTTTCACTAAAAATGCTACTTCTTTTCAGATTACGTAGTATGAACATGTGACTCATGTATGTGGTGTCTTTGACAACCCCTCCAAAAGTTACTTCATGAATGGGATCAATGTCATTAAGGGGCATTTCCGGCCTAGTTTTAAAATATCTTTTAAAAATCATACCTGCAATATGCGAAGTAGTACATTGATGCTACTTGCACAATTAGTTTAAATTCCGATACAAGTCAATGGAGGTCATTCAGGGGTCAAAGGTCAAATTTTTCAAATGGTCCAATTGAGCCTGAAATTTTACTGAAATGATCCTTATGACATTCTAAACATGTTGAAAAATTTTGAGGTCAAAGGTCAGAGGTCAAAGTTCAAATTTTCAAACTGCTCCGATTAAGCTGAAATTTTACTGAAATGATCCTTTGACATCTAAAACATGTTGAAAATATTTTTGAGGTCAAAGGTCAGATGTCACAGTTCAATTTTCAAACTGCTCCGATACGCTGAAATTTTACATGAAAATGATTCACTGATGATATCTAAACATGTGTGAAAATATTTTTGAGGTCAAAGTCATTAAGGGGTCAAAGGTCAAATTTTCCAAATACTCCATGACTGACATTTTGAAATATCCTATGATATTCTAAATATGCTAAAATCTTTTTGTGATCAAAGGTAATTTAGGGTCAAGGTCACTACCACTACCCTCTCGACTGTGTCAGAACTGTCCCAGATCTAGTTCTTCCTTCTTCTGTCAAACTGTCAAAACACTATTCTCGACTTCTCCTACAATTTCAGTGGATGATCATGTGACCCCGTACATGTGGTGTGTTTTTGACACCACCCCTTCAAATTTACTTAATGAATTTTCACACAAGTCATTTGGGGTCACAAGGTCAATAACCTGATTTCACTAACTGCTACTTATTTCTTTTACAGATTACATAAGATGAACATTGTGACTCATGTATTGGTGTACTTTAACACCCCCTCCAAATTTACTTTAATGAAATGGCGATCAACATGTCTTAAGGGGCATTCCGCCTGAGTTTAAAATATCTTTAAAAAATCCAGTATCTGCAATATGCAAAGTAATACAATGCAATGCTACTGCACAGAATGTATGTTATAAATCCCTACAAGCCATGGAGTCATATCAGGGTCAAAGGTCAAATTTTCACAAAATGTCCATTGAGCTGAAATTTTGACTGCATGATCCTTATGACCTTCTAAACATGTTGAAAATATTTTTGAGGTCAAGGTCGTCAAAGTTCAAATTTTCAAACTGCTCAGATTAAGCTGAAATTTTTTACTAAAGGATCCTGATGACATTTTAAAACATGTTGAAGATATTTCGAGTCAAAGGTCATTAAGGGGCAAGGTCAAATTTTCCAAATGCTCCGAATGAACTGATGTTGACTGAAATGATCCTGATGACATTCTAAACAAGTTGAAATATTGTTCGAGGTCAAAGGTCATGAGATGTCAAAAGGTCAAATTTTAAAAATTCTCCGATTTGAGCTGAATTTGACTGAAATGATCCTTATTCATTCTAAACAAGCTGTATTGTCGAGGTCAAAGTTTAACTTTTGCAAATGCTCCGATTGAGCTGACATGTGAAATGATCCTTATTACATTCTAATGTCTAAATATTTTCGAGATCAAAGGGGGGTTCCCATTTAGGGTAAAGGTCACTACTCGACTGTGGTCAGATCTGTCTCCAATCTATCTTTGCACAGTCAAGGGACGCGACTGTGTTTTTTTTCTTTCTGTCGGGTTTCTCTTTCTTCTTCTGCTTCTTCTTCTTCTTCTTCTTTCTGGGGTCAAACTTCAAACGCTACTTCGGACTCTCCTACAGATTTCATTGTTAGATCATGTGACCATGTATGTGGTGTAGGTTGACACCCCCTACAAAAGTTACTTATGAAATTTCATCAAAGGTCATTGGGGTCACAAGGTTCAATACCTGATTTCACTAAAATGCTACTTCTTTTACATATTACTAGTATGAACATGTACTCATTTATGTGGTGTACTTTGACACACCCTCCAAAAGTTACTTAGAAATGCGATCAATGCCCCTGAAGGGCCTTTCCGGCCCGAGGTTTTAAAATTTCTTTAAAAATAATATCTGCATATGCAAGGTAGTACATTGATGCTACTTGCACAATGTATGTTATAAATTCCATACAAGTCAACGGAGGTCATTCAGGGGGTCAAAGTCAATGTTTCAAACAATGGTCCAATTGAGACGAAATTTTACTGAAATGATCCTTATGAACATCTAAACATGTTAAAAATTTTTGAGTCAAGGTCAAGAGGTCAACGTCCAAATTTTCAAACTGCTCTGATTAAGCTGAAATTTTACTGAAAATGATCCTGTGCATTCTAAACTGTTTGAAAAATATTTTCGATTCAAAATGTCATTAAGGGGTCAAAGGTCAAATTTTCCAAATGCTCAGATTGGGCTGAAATTTGACTGAAATGATCCGTCAATGACATCTAACCAATTTTAAAATATTTCAGGTCAAAGGTCATTAGGGGTCAAAGTCACATTTCCAAAATTTCCGGTTGATCCTGACATTTGACATGATCCTGATGATATTCCTAAAATATTTTTTAAAATGTTTTTCGAGACCAAGTCATTAGGGTCAAGAGGTCCCTACCTCGACTGTGTTGCAGATCTGCTGCAGATCTAAGTTCTTTCTTCTTTCTTCAACATGCTAATATCTCCGACATGGAACATCCCATAAGAACCCAAACTTGTCAAAAGGAAACAAGTACAGCCCGAAATTTTTGACATGACCCTATTTGGGTTTCAATGTCCACGATTGGTTCACAAGGGGTCAACAACCGTTAACCATGCAAAAAATCTAGAATATCGCAATCGCAACTAAATTTGCCATCTTTAGGACTTGATCACCACTACAAAAGTCAATTTATGACTTTGTCATATGACACATTATTTTAGAGGGATCGAGGTTTCAAATACATCACATACGTTACAACTTCAATCACTACTACTCCTGTTACAACTTACTAGTATGATCACGTAACTCGTGTATGTGGTGCAGTTTGATATCCCCCACAAAATTTACTTAATGAATTTTGATCAAAATGTCATCTGCGGTCACTAAGTTCAATGACTTACCGTGTGGTAAAATTTAAAACAAGGTCTATGAAATCTTTTTTATATCCCCACCTGTAGTACTTGATGAAGTCATAAGTCAATCATAACCCCCTCACATGACCATGGTTTAGGGTCAAAGGTAAAAATATTCAAAATTACTGTACACTTCAAATCACTACTTCTTTTACAGATTACGTAGAATGATCACTGACTCATGGTATGTGGGTGGCAGCGTTGACATCCTCTCTCCCACAAAAGTTACTTAATGAATTTTGATCAAAGGTCCATCTGGGTCACTAAGGTCACTGACCGTTACGGTGTGTAAAATTTAAAACAAGGTCAAATAGAAAATCTTGTTATCCCATCCTGTAAGTACTTGATGAGAGGTCAATAAAGTCAATCATCACCCCATCACTTGACCCAAGATTTAGGGGTCAACGTCAAACATACTGACTTCAAATAAACGTTTACACCTTCAATCACTCTTCCTTCTACGATTACTAATTTGATCGCGTGACTCATGTATGTTGTTTATTTGGCATCCCCTACAAAAGTTACTTAATAGGAATTTGATTTGATTCAAAGGTCATTCTGGGGTCCACAGGATACCAATACCTGATTTTCACGTAAAAATGCTACTATCTAAACAGTTCCGTTCTGAGTACTCTCGCTGTGTTCAGATCTGTTAAACATTCTAATTTCTCTCTCTTCATTCCCCGTACATTTCTTCCCTCCCTTTCCTACCCTTTATTATTACCTCTGCCAATATCCTGGAGTAATATGTGTTTGGCCTCTTCCGTTCATCCCAGTCAGGTGGGGGGGGGGGTAGTGGTCCATTTGTTTTTTGTTTGTTTGTTTTTTCAGGGGAAGTCGGGAAGTAAAAGACGGATATGTTAAATCAGCCCTTTTTGGACCTCTTTGCGCCCTCTAAAAATAAGGAGCAATAAGGATTAAAATAAGGGATTACTCGAAAAATAAGCAGTAAATAAGGAGTAAGTAAGGTTTTTGGTCTAAAATAAGGAGCAATAAGGTAAATAAGGGGATTACTCTAAAAATAAGGAGCAATTAAGGAGTAAGGTTATTACCTAAAGTAAGGAGCAAATAGGAAATAAATAAAAGGGGATTACTCTAATATAATAGTAAATATGGAGTAAATAAGGGATTACTTATACTCTAAATATAAGGATAAATAATGGGATTATTCTAAATCTAAGGAGTAACTAAGGAGTAAATAAGGAGATGTAACTCTAAAAATACTTAGCAAATAAGGAGTAAATAAGTAGAGTAACTCTAAAAATATGGAACAAATAAGGAGGAAATTAGGGGATTACTCTAAATCTAAGGAGGAAATAAGTGTAAAGTCAAGGGGATTACTCTAAAATATAATGAGAAAAAAAGGGGTTACTCTAAAAATAAGGAGCAAATGAGGGAGTATCAATAAAGCGACTACTCTTATTAGTCAAAGTGAGTCAAATCTTACCGTATTGTTTTGGTTTTTTTTTTGGTGTTTTGTTGTTTTTATTGGGTAAGATTTATTGAAATTGACTAAGATTTTGTATTCCACATATAAAGGTAATCCCGGTTGTCATTTACATTGTATTTCAAACAACTTAGGGATGACGGTCCCCGCCTTCCGGGTTTAATCCGGGTACTATATTCTGGTTTTATAAGAAGACACGGTCAGGGAGTAGCAAGGGGTTATAAAGAAGAAGGAAATGTGGAGGTTGTTTGAGGCAGATTTTCCAATTTGGAGGTGCAAAATTCCCGAGAGTGGCAAAAAAAGGCGCTGATTTACCATGGTTAGCAATGAAAACACCCCACCCCCAGGCCCATCCCGGCATGAGCGACAAGGCTTAATAAAAATATACCTTAAAACGTGAAATGTATAATTCACGGGTAACACCACTCGGTTAAGCTTTATAGACCATTCCTATGATTGGCTGTAAAGTGAAATGATGGCGCTAGGTCAGAGGTCATGTCAAAACTGAAAACCGAGGCTCGAATGTTAGTGTCGACAGTTTCTAGAGCGTGGCCCGAAATTATTACGCAGGAGCACATGATCAGGACCATATGGTCCTGGAGTATGGTCCTGGAACATAAAGAATCTGGAAAAATTGCTCCAGGAGCATATTGAATGCACAATGCTCCAAGGAGATATGGAAAAACGCTGGAGCAGTGGGGAAGAAGGGGACAGGCCGGCAGCAAGTGGTTTGATGACAATCAAGAAGTGCACAGGAACGAACATCGGTGGTACTACTGAATAGAGGCGACCGCCTCGGTGGAGAAACTCTTCTGCGGACCAACAACAGCATCATGTGTATGCAACGTCACATGAAAGAAGAAGAAGACTACTCCAGGAGCATATTTGCAATATATCCTGGAGCACCTGTGCATTTCAACACTGACTTAGATATTTCTCCAGATATTTAGGTCTACTTTGGAGGCCTATGGTCCTGGAGCATACTTTGGGGCCAAAATCTATAGAATTTTGCGACAAGAACAAAGTTTGCAGAACGCGATAGCTACGTTTTTAATGTTTGAAATATCATAAAATTTCTGAGCAAGTGAGCTGTTTACACGAAAATACGGTAAATACTCCTTGCCCTATCTTGTTTTCTTCTGCTACAGAAATTATGGCAAATGGTTGTGTTGTTCAACTGTTAATTGGTTTCATCACTGTCTACAATAAGGTATGTACAAGGTCACGGGCGTTATTCCGTAGTGTTAAAGGTGAAGCGAGAGATTTCACATAAGGTGTCCCTAAAAATATGAAAATTCTGATTTTTGCACAATGTAAAGCTTTTATTCAAAAATGTCCCATGTGAAATGGTTAAGCTGAAAAGTATTTCTTTGGTACACAAATTGTAAAATTCTAATTCGTATAGGAGCAAATACGAAATTCAGCCTATGGTTTATATTGAAATTAAGCAAAGAAAATCGCCTTTTGTTTTCACTTCAAGCTATTTCTGTAACCAAAGACAAGGTAAGAAATCTATTGGGGTCTTTATCTATACTAATCTTTATGTTACATATGACACACTTATTAGGAGCCCCCCCAAAATCTTCGTTGCACCTTTAACGTTAAAAGGTGGGACACCTTGTTATAGGGGAGTTTAAGTTTCTTCCACACAGCTTAAAATTTCAGTGTTGCTAATATTTGTCTGTTTTGTTTGTTTTGTTGTTTTGTTTTTTTTTGCTATCTACGGTAGATAGCAGAAAAGTGGTTTAAACTCATCCCATAAGGCTTTATTGTATTAAAACTTCACTGTGCTTCACACAAATCAGGACAGAGTGATAAAAGTGTTTTAAAATTCTTTAAGAACACACAAGCCGTTTCTAGTGTTCGTTTACCTGCCGCCAAAACATGTTTATGACAAATGCGGGCAGACGAACATTTCACAAATAGTCAATCAGTCGGGCGTATATATGTTTTTCAAAGAGACCCTAAAATCTGCCATCAAGAAAATGCCAAGTTTTATTCCTATTTGCTTTTTGTTGTTTTTTGTTTTTTGTTGTTTGTTTGTCCTTTTTACTTTAAAAACCTGATGATATACGTATTATTAGAAACCAAATCATACCAAATGCAATCTGGAACACGGCAAATGGAATTTTTCAGGGGTGTGGTGAAATACACCCCACTTTGTTGCGTCTTCTCGTTCATTTTTTCTAATCTCCTGCTTATTTTTTCTATAGCAATTCATGTATTGTTCGAACATGTAAACTCACACCTAATTTATTCATCTATAGTTTTCACGATTATTATTCCAAAGAAGGAATTAAAACCCTGTCAGACATTTTAGAAAATGCATACTTTAATTTTTCTCACCTAAGTACTTTTTAAAGGGCTGTCATGGAAACAAGCTCCATTGTATTATAAATAATGCATACTAACAAAATGTATTTGTTATAAAAGTTCGTAAAGAGTTACCCAGACCGTGTAACCATAAGCAGTACAAGGACAAGATTTAACCTAAATTGGCAACGTGATTTCTTCGAAAACAAAATTGATATTTGTTTGCCATTCTTTCAGGAAAAGTAATATGAAGGCGACTCTTTTTAAGGTCGTAATTTTATGCGTCTTCTGTACAAACAGGCCAAGAATTAGCTAACATGAGATGGTAAACGAAGGGCTGATAGGTATAAATAAATTTAAAGTCATCAAACACATTGAGTACTTAAAAATAAAAAACAAGAGCGCGGTTTACGTAAACGTCTTAACAAGGTATTCATCGATACAACTTAACATGACAGATACGGCAAGATTGGGGTAATAACTCCGCCAACTATAGGCCTACTACACGGCAAAATAGGCCGGGTGACATTATTGAGTATTATGGTGTTGGCACCAAAGGGGTACACAGGTGAGTCCATCCACAATGCACCGGTTTGGGGAAATTCACACCACTCAACATACAACGGTGATGTGATCCAAAAAACCCTACTTAAGTTTTTTTTTTTTTAATTGATATCAAAATCATGAAATTTGTTTTGTGCCTTAAATTCCCTGACCACTTTGTTATCCCTAAGTATTGCCCCATTTTTGGTAACCGTATAGTATGGGACATGACAATGCATTATGGGATTGGTTCAAAACACCCTCTGTTATATCTATTCCATGACGTCGTGCAACTATTTGAGTAATGACCCTACTTCCATGTGTTTCTAGGAAGCGAATCACTGTTTACCTCTTACGAGTAAATATCTATTTAACTCTTAAGAAACCTTGAAATCATAATTGTTTTCTGCTACTGTATCCACAAACAAAAAACCATATCCCATTAGAGAGAAGAAAAAAAAATATTTCTTTAAAAAAAAAAGTTTAGTTGTTTCATACTAAGAAGGATTTGGTCATTCTCAAAGTACTCTAATAGAAAACAATATTTACACACAATAAAATAACATATTATCCTAGTTTAGCCGGATCCCGTTATTTGTTATATTTGAAAGCTTGGCGTTTTGAGAAATATATAGTCAAGACGGGAAAATTATTTCTTGTGACGGAAATTGGGGACGAAATGCCATCATTTGTTAATCGCTTTAAACAGGCTTGCAATTCGCATATTTTGAAAGCACATACACCCGTTACATACCGTGCTATTGTTGTTAGGAAGCATATGCATTGTACTTCCGCCAGGTGGAAGTGGCATTAAAAAAGCGATGTCTTGGTTTCCATTTTAGAAGCATCACAGAAGATTTTTTTCCAGTCTTGCTGAAACTTTCCTCAAAACTCGAACTTCAAAATTGTTTGACATTATTACAAAGAACGAAGAGATATGTGTTTGATAGTGATAGGCAAGGGGGTGAAACGCATTAAAACCAGTAGTCCGTGCTGGGCGCTGACATTTGGAATATTGCACGGATACTATCAGTTTGGGGTGCTTGTATACACAATAATGTCAATTCGATACAAACAATCGCCAAAATATCAGTTGATGGATGATTGGGTGCTATTGGGGGTGTTTAAATTTATCCTACCGTGGAACAAACAACTGAAATGACACATCAGTCGTCTTGATTTAAATAAACCCCTAATGAATACTCTGTTCACTAAGCGCGGCAGTGCATTATGAGTAAAAAAGAGTATCTGAGCACGATGATCCAGGTACACTATCTTTTTACACTGGGCCACCTCTAACATACATTAATTTGTATTCACTACGATTAGTTATATGCAACGGCGGACACCCCACAGTATGTGGTAAGAAGCGGAGGCAGCCATTGCTTCTATTGTTGGTACTCTTATGTTTTCTTTGTGTCGGCAAAACATGCGTGAATTTCTAAAGATTACGTAACGTTGTGCCTCTCTATCTATAGAAAACCCTTGGTGAATAGGTATTGTTTAACTCCCTGGAACAACTGTTATCATCGCATCTAAGCACTAGTTTATTGGATTTTAAAAACCTTTTTTTGGCAAGTACTATCATGGTAATGAGGCAATCAGAGATACTATAAAATGGTTGTATGATGTCATCTTGTATGGTGGACACGGAATTATAGACGCCCTCTTTTGGATTGGTTACTCAGACATCTATCTCATGTTATGTCCTGTAATGAGCCAATCAGAGAGATTGATCTTAGTGGAAAGTGACCGGGGGGTATGGTAAGTGTCCTCCTTAATAGTCAATGTCATCTACTCTTGGATCGTAACGTTTTTAACAGATCAATTAAATTCCTAAAGCTTATGTCGGGATCATGAGGGTGTTTTTGAGTCATCCCCTGAGCGGGAGGGGCAACCATGCCCATTTTGGGAAATTCACCTCAAAGTGGTCCATGTATCCCATAAAAATTTAATTCTTAACACATAAAAAGCCTGACTTGAACCCTCATTTAGCCCACAAAGCATTAGTACTTAGGATTTTTAGCACGATTAGAAATATCTTGTGGTGCTTAAACTTTTCAAACACTTTTTTTCCCTAATACTGACATGTGTTTAGTACGTTACATATAGTAACTTGCAATGCATCATGGGATTGATTCAAACACCCTCTTTGCGGGATTAAAATCCATCGTTTGACAGCTGTGGATAAAAGACTGTATACTCTAACAATCTGTGAATTGTACAACATTTTACAACAGCAATTCTCAAACAAGATACCATTAAATTGCAATATTTAATTGTATCAAAAAATCATTTAATTAATATTTGGCACATTATTACATTTAAAAAAGCTTGAGAATGTGTAGAAATTTTTTTAAAAATGCCGACCAAAGGCTGTCCACCAATGTAGACCTACTTTTTACACTTATCTATAAAATTTTACAGCTTCTTATAATATAAAGTGAAAACCGTGTTGGCAGAACAACTGCCAATATATTACTTAAATTTCTAGTATTTTTTACTAATAAAATTTAGGCTTAATCGCCTAATTATTAATGTGTTAATATTATTTAATACTAGCTTCAGTTTTAAATTTAGTCATTATAGACCTTTAATTGAACATCGACCTACTATTTTTGCTGTATTTCCAATTACGCCAAATACTGTCATTTTGTAGTCATTTAAAACGGTGTTTTGCAATAAATTGCACCGTAATTTTAAGTTGCACTGGTACAGGATTTTACTCCCTTTTTAGAGAAATATACAATTTCCATTATTTAAGTATCAGAGAAAAATATCCTCTAAATAGCTTTATAGTGTTTGTAATTTTGTCCTCTGCAAGCTGAAGCTTTTTGACTCTACTCATTTTACTTAAATACAGCGCCCCAATTTTTTTCGACCCCGTTTTTTACATAGTTGGCTGCTTCCAATGTATTAGATCACACCTGAAGTGAATAACCGATACCCGTCTTTATGTAATGGTGGTGATTTTATTACTTTCATCGTGCACGACAGAAATTCAAAGCATGGTTTCTTATAGGGACGATTAAGATAGCAGGCTAGTTCAAAACAAGGTTTTGCGGGTTTCTTTCGTGCTTGTTTTTTCAATAAACCTTCGGAACCGTGTCTCGGGAGGTGGTCTACAACCGATCAAGTGCAATTGAGAAAGTTGTATCCTCCAAAATTCCCTCCTGTCACTTTAAATCCCAAAGTTTTATTCTCTGTTGACATCCAGTTCGTGAGAGTCGAGTGTTTGCGTCATTATCCAGATAACCACAATAATGTTTGTTGGGCCCTAACTAACAAACATAACACGAAGCGTGACACGCATTGTATATGGCTAACCTTTCTGCGCGAGTGTTCCGAATTTAACTTCCCCTCGTGAGAATTTTCTACAAGATCTGGTAAACTTACACAAAAACCACAGTTTTGTTCAACGGAACGGGGGGGCAAACTACTGGACAATGTTTTTATTGAAGTAGAGAACAAAAGGTTGAGAAAGCAAAAAGAAAGGCGAGGGAGAGAGAAAAGGAAGAAAGAGAAAAGATGAAGAGAAGCACGTGAAGAAAAGGAGCGAGAACAAAAGATAACGGAGAGAGTGAGGGGCGTAGGAAGGAAGCTGAAGGCGTATAAAAGGTGAACGCCGATAGAGATCGAGTAAGAGAGCGCGGCATAACGAGATAAGGGATAAGAGAGAAGAGAGCCTAAGGAGAGGAAGGAGAAGAGGAGAGAGAGAGAAGAAGAGAGAGAGATAAGATGACAGGGAGAGTGATGTATAAGATAAAAAGTGTGGTGTGTGTGTGTGTGTGTGTGGTGTTTGTGTTGTTGTTTGTGTGTGCGTGCGTGGGTGTGTGTGTGTGTGTGTGGGTGTACTAACTGAACCCATTTTCGGTCCAGTGGTTGAATACACACCAATAATTGTGGGACCATTATATGAATTGTGGACCGACAGCCGGTCCCACAACGTAGTTTCCCTGAAATGAATTTCACATGATTTTTGTTGTTTTCTTCATGAAATCGGCATGGTCCCCAATTTTTTGTGTGTTTTCATACTGCTGTATTTTAGGTAGTAAAACCCACACACACTTTGTCCCCATCTTTTGTTTTTGTTAATGCGCCCATCTGTGAATGGACCCAATAATCATGTTGGGTCCATTTCGAAACACAAGCACTGGTGGGGAGTAGTCTTGTCTGGATCAAAGGGAGATCCGTATTTCTGAGTACTTACCTTAAAGTGACAAAATAATATAATTAACCATGCAATACTCAAAAAAAAAAAAAGTAGCTTATGGCCTTTACATAGCCATACTCTAGGTAGAGGTCCTGCATAGATCTTCAATGATATATATAATCTGATCTATATGTAAACAATTATCAGAATGATTCTGGGGTGTGGCAATCAGATTTTGCTTCAATTTAATGGAGCCATATTTGTTTTTCTATTCAATGCTTTTTTTTTTTTAATTTTGGATGTCATACCCTATAAAAGTATTGGTGGGAAATGACAAAATTTCACACGAGACAACTCCTCAAATGGTGGATATTTAGAGCAGCCAAGAAGGCTCTGTTGAAGGAGAAAACTGTGTTTTAAAAGATGCACAAAAGCAATGTTAGCATAAACCTTAAGTTGCTTGGCAGGTAATCACCTGAGAGGTGATAAGTATGTTGTGACTATTATAGTATAGCCTACGTTTATATACAATTGTTAAATGTTCTAGCTGTTTGAAAACACACCTAGACGGACCGGACCCATAATAATGTCGTGTATCCCAATGTGTTTCTTAGAAGGCAAATAGAAATGACTATAGGCAAATTCTTGAAGTAAAATTCAAGCACCTAAACAAAACAAAAGAGGAAATGCCTATATGCTCTTCTGATCCCATAAGCACTGATAGGAATGTGGGTCCCACAAATTTTGTCCCACAACTACTGATCCAGAACGTACCTGTTGCCGGTCCCCACAATTTGCTAAAGTCGTATGTGTGTTGTGTGTGTGGTGTGTGTGTGTGTGTGGTTGTGAGCCGGGTAAATAGGAAAAGAGAGTAGATATACCCTCAAACAGAAAACTCAATTGGCACTATGACAGCTAAACAGATCATGGCATGTTAATTCTTCTCGTCACTTTTGCGTCATCCCCTGCATGAGAAAAGAAAACATATGATAGGCACCCCCAGGCGTCAAAAAACGTCCAGTTTACAAAAACACGTCCATGTTAACAAAAATACGCGAAGATATGCAAAAAGACGGCGAGTTTGAAAAAAGACGGCGAGTTACAAAAAGACGTCGAGTTTAAAAAAAGACGTCCAGATTTTCGCGCCCAGATTGTCGCGCTCATATTTCGCGCCCAGATTTTCGCGCTCAGATTTTCGCGCCCAAATTTTTGCGCAGATTTTCGGCCCAGCTTTTCGCGCCGAGATCGCCGCCATGGAAGTTAGATGGCTCAGAATAACTTCTTTGATACTTACCATAGGGTAGGAAGTTCTTGACTAATTGGCTTGTTTGAATAAAGCGATAACAACTGCTTTTTTTATGATTTATCAAATTTTATGTATTGGTATGTTACAACTACCTGAGATCATTGTAATTCTGCGCCATTATCTTCGAGACTTCTTGGATGATAATATTTTAAGTTCTTAAATAGAAGCTTTCAAGATTACTCTGCCCAGTGAAAGGTATGCCTTTCTCTGTGACTCACATGGACTCTCGGTTTGTAGGATCATGCCACTTTCGGGATTGAAGAAATGACACGTAATGTGGGATATATATTCATGGACCACAGCAGGGACCTCTTGCCACAAGATATTTGACTTCCCCATGAATAAATAGTTTATAACCCGGGTTTATATCCCAGGCTGAATAATTATACTCATCCCAAGTGCTCAATAAAGGCAACATTGTATCTTGCTGGAAGCGTTTACATCAACGTATGTTGAAATAATTTTAGCATACCCAACATAACAATATAGGCCTGCATGCACAAACTAAATATTTACCAAGTCCAAGTTGTGGGTATTAAAAAAAATAAAACACTGTTGTGGATGCATGTCCAATCCCATCAGCAGATGCATATAGTCTATTAAATACAGTTCATTTGAGATGATGATGGCGTGTATATAGTCATCAATTTGTTATTTATTTATAATACAAGTGAAATCTTATATATCATTTTCTATCCAGCATGACTTATTGTGTACAGTGAACAAGTGCAGGAAAACTCAAAGAAACTCAAAGGAATCTAGTACAACTGCACGTCTGATAATGAACAGGTTACTGCCCTTAAAAGTTAACTGTGAATCCTTAAGGACACATTAAGATGCAGTTCTTGCAGCTTGAAATGTTTTCTGATGAAGGATTTACAGATTTTTCTGATTTGGCAGACTTTCAATTAACTTGACCAGAGGCTAAAGGTATGTTCAATGAGATGGCTTCCACTCATATTAAACTTTACCTATACCGGATATTCCGGATATTCATCTACAGCACGGAATGATATGTGCCAGTGACACAGATCTAGGACAGGTTAACCCAGTATACATGTTATCCCGACAGACATACTGATAGCATTTTTGTTCCTAAGCAGATTTGTCTTAAATCGGAACACACTCTGTTTTTTAACTGTAATATATTCCCATCACACTCTCTACAGCCTGAATGTCAGGGAAGTGAAACCTTACCCCTCCCCCAAAAAGAGAATGAAACTCCTGTAAACCACCAAAAATAAGTGACTCGAAAAGAGTAAATTTCACTTCAAAAAGAATGAAAAGCACTCCTCCAAAAGAAAGTAGAGTCGATTTGACATTTTTTTCGTGTTGTCCGTCACTCTCAAAAGTAATGTCCCTTCTTAAAACTCATCAAACGAAAAGTGGATATTCATTCTTTGTCGTGATTTCCATCCACCGTCCTTTTTGAATATAAATTGCTCTTTCAAAGTAAATCCACTCATCTTGTAATGGTTTAGGAGCGTTTCACTCTTTTGAGATTGACACGTTACTTGTTTTTTATATATTTAAAAGTGTTTTTGGGGGGCTATTCTTTCCAATAGTAACCCCGAGTGTCAAAGTTTTTATAAAAAAATGTCTTTTTATGATATTGGATCATTACTATGGATATTCATCAAGCCTTAATGTAACCATGGCATGGACTATGGAATCTTTATGCTCTCCGAGCCCCCAACCTTACTCCATTTCCCCGCCCCTCCCATCCCCACTCCCCGCTCTCTCTCTCTCGCTCTTCCTCTCGTTTCTCCCTCTCCTCCCCCTCTCTCTCGCCTCTAAATCTGTTCTAATTTCTTAACCAATAAAGGAAACTACCATTATCCATCATCTTTTTAACGAAAATATCTCATCCTTAATTCAAAACACTCATGCTTTTTGTGAGTTTTTAAAGAATCACCTTAGTTATTTTAGGACCTCATTTGGAATATATTTTTCTTTTTGCATTAAACAGCTTTATCTGCAAAGAACATGTATATAATGTCAAGCACTCTTTGCTTAGCAGTGCTTGGAAAGTGGGTTACACACGTATCTTATAACAAGGGTATAGGCTTCGTTTGAACGTAAAAAGTAATAAAACGTATTCCAAATAGAATTTGTCTAACTGAAAAAAATAGATCAGTTGACCCCTGAAATATTTCAAGAGTGATGAAAATTCCATCATGGAGTTTTACAGTTCCTGACTACCGTCTTAAAGAAGAACAAAACTGAAGACCAAAACAAAACAAAATCCCAAACCTATTCCCTGTTTATAACATTTATACTTGGGTATATACTACACAAATTGTAAACATAGAAAAAATGGCTAACTACTCCATAAATTAAATACCAATTTGGGTAAGCTGTGATATTTTTTTCCCCTTCCAAACCTTAAGAATAAATATAACTTTTTTTTCATTTTTGCCCCATTTTAAATAAGCATCTTTATTGTATTTATACCGTTGAAGTTAATTCATATGATGGTCTGAGTAACTTTTTTAACTCTTGCAATTTTTCCTGTACTATTGGCATGGAAGAAAGTCTGAAGCACATTGTTATGATTTTTCTCTCACCTCTTTGACCTTTTGTGCACACACAGCTACGGGTGGGCACGTCCGGGGTTAATTGTTTCAAAAAGCTGGCATAACTGCAAACAATGATTAATACATTGGCCTTGACTTGTTAACATTCCTTAGAGCTCCTTGGCGGCTCCTTCTCGACGCGAATCTTACGGTGAAACAAATCGACGTCTTTTTAAGCTCGCCGTCTTTTTTTTTTCTAACTCGACGTCTTTTTTTGTAAACCTCGCCGTCTTTTTTTTTAAACGCGACGTCTTTTTTTGTAAACTCAACGTCCATTTATTGTAACTCAACGACGTCTTTTTTTGTAACTCGAGTCATTTTTGTAAACTGGACGTTTTTTTGACGCCTGTGTCGTGCCATAATAATGAACGATTTTTTTCTACCAAATGCAATTTTTAAAATTTAGCGTTTCGGTGCGGTAACATGTTCTAGTAAACGGGTCTGTCAGAAAACCCTGTTTCATTCATATTTTCATTATCCACCCAAACCCCCAATGTCAAAAAGAAATTTTACGCCCCGGCCTTCGTTTTATTCGGTCTTCTTCTTTCTCCTTTACTTATGAATAATCAGCTATTTGGTCGATGGTTCTCATTCCTACTCAACCGTATCAAATAAAACGAAAAACACAAATTCAGAGTGCGCGGTAAGGCTTAAATTGCTCTCGTTCTGATTACATAAACTATGGAAGTTACAATGAAACGAAGGTCTTTATTTCCATACATTATCTTCCTTCAATTCGAGGTTCTCCTAACCTCTCTTAATTCGCATATCCACCTGCTCGCATTTCCTTTTCCTTCCTGACCCATTTAATCTGAATTATTAAGGTTTCACGGCATTTGAGGGATGATTGGTTACTATATCATTTTTGCCTGAATTTAATCAACAACAACAGCCCAATTTTCTTAAGTTTAAGGCAAGACAAGTGTCCCAATTATTATTTTAACTTAAAATATCGTATGTATTACAGTACGGTTGACCTGTAAAATGCAAGTACGGTTAAGCTTAATATTAAAGGGGCATTTCGTGATTCCACAGCCTCGTCCCCCCGACTTACCCCCCCCCCAAAAAAAAGTTGAGATTTTTTGAATCATACTGGAACCGTTAAGCCTTAGTAATGCATGGAGTACCCAATTGTACTTAAAAATTCGGTCGCATCTGTAAGAAATCCGCATATTTGTATTTTCTGTCGTAAACGCACGAAGAAATTACAGTACACGAGCCTTTGGGAACCTGTGATACAAGCCATTTGCTCATAACATCAAACCGCAAGCTCGGTATCAAGGGAAATTTGGGGAATAAGCTATTCTCAACGATATCTAGCAAACCGTCGATAAAACAGATCCATTCCTACGATCGTTATGGCCAATAGTATTAAAACTAACTAACACTGAGATAACATTGCCCAGTGTGTAAACAGTCAGGCCGACCTATTCAGATACCAGCCCTAACATGGTAACAAAACATTGCTTTTAACTGATTATTTTAGATGGAAAAACTTATCCCAAATGACCCGACTTAAAATGTGGGTCATCCCCCTTTAAAGTACAAGGGAAATATCTACCTTTTGTTTTAAAATACTTCACATATTGTACTCTGTTTACACTCGTTATTCACAACTCTATTGTTTAGAACAACTGATCCTATATTAGATTCCAAAAAAATAACTATACTTAGAACTGGATATTTAGAAAATTTACAAAGTTTTGAAATGAGTGAAAACATTGGACTCTGCCACAAAAGTTGTTACTTTTAAAAAAAAAACCTTTTTGGTATCAATTACACGCAGAAAAGGTGGGCACTTTGAGGT
>JAMKCH010047853.1:0-43903 GCA_023653785.1 Ophioderma brevispina
TGATATATGGGGGAGAACGTATTTCAGTCCGCATAATTTTTTTGAAAAAAATGGCAAAAATATGCCTTTTGGCCCCCAAACGGTGTGTAGATAACAACGAAACCCACAAAAGTGGGTATCATCATGTAGATAATTAAATTATCTTCAATATGACACCAAGAACAAGGTAATTGAAGGTTCACGTAGGACATTACCCTCAAAATACTGTCGTTAGCCAAAACGGCGGCCATTTTGGCCGCCATCTTGTATTTCGAGGTGACCGCAACAAAAGTTAATTAGCACACCTCTGAATTATTGTGTATTATCATAAAAACTACCAAAAAATCAAGGTGTGCTTAGTTTGTAGTGATCTGGCAAGTAACATGCTTATTTTTGATTTTGGCCCTTCACTTATCATGTGTGGAGTGAAAACATGAGATATAAAGAAAAATATCCGTTTTCCGTCATTTTTTTCAGTTGATGTGTCTCGACTTGCTAACGACATGGATAGATATTGAACTTGAATTCAACTCAATATTTCGTCCTCTTTTAACAAGTGTAACAGGAACAAAACTAGATCCCCCCCGGCATAAATAATGACCGCTCCCTAAGTTAGTTTGAAGAACCATGTATTGTTGTAAGTTCAAGCCTGTATAACCAGTTACATAATATGCCAATAGTTGTTTATTGTACTGGGGTGTTTTCTTATACGTGGCACTATTGTTAACATAATATCAGGCAACTCTTTTGTCCTCTTTCAATTTATGTCAATACGGGAAAGCCAGCTGCAGATGTCATTTCTTTTCAATAGTAGATAACCCTTTGAAACTGGCAACCATACATTGCATTATCATGCGTTCCCGACATACAGTGCAAAATACCATCGTACTGTAAATGTCACGTGTTTTGTACCGTGTGACGAAGTCTAGCCATAGTGAGTCACGTAGTCCACTAGTTAGTCCCATTCACTGACCTCTACCACTGACCTCTACACATGGATAGCGGGCTGCCGCACAGTTGAATGGTCGCCGAGTGAAACAACAGGAAGTTGGTTTTTGACCGTTACAATATGGTGGAAACAATGCATACACCTGCTGGTGCACATATTCCACACAGATGTTCTATTGTTGGACAAGGTGTATGCATTGTTTCCGCCATATTGTATAGGTCAAAACCCAACTTCCTGATGTGTCAATCGGCGACTCTGACCCGCTATCCATGTATAGAGGTCAGTGACCTCTACACATGGATGGCGGGCTGCCGCACAGTTGAATGATCGCCGAGTGAACCAACAGGAAGTTGGTTTTTGACCTATACAACACTGTTAAAAATTTCCGTAAATTAAGAAAACAGATTTTCTGAAAATCTGTCTTAGAAAACAATAACAATAAAAAACAAAAAAACATAAACAACGTTAATTTACGGAAATATTTCAAAATTTCTGGCAGCAATATTTCCGGACTTTTTTTTGGTTCCGTAATTTTAAATTACGGTAAAATTCTGTTAAAATACACATTTTTTACATAATATGAGACAAATTTCTGTAAAATTACTGTCAAAGTTCCGTTAATTGACAGAAATATCTGTAAATTTACCCTAAAAATGTCTGGAAATACAGCTGCCAGAAATTTCCGTAAATTTACGGAAATTTTTTTAACAGTGAATATGGCGGAAACAATGCATACACCTGCAGGTGCACATATTCCACACAGATGTTCTATTGTTGGACAAGGTGTATGCATTGCTCCCGCCATATTTTATAGGTCAAAAACCAACTTTGAACTTTGGTGAGCGGCATGAACATGCACTCGTGGGTACGAGGAATGATACTTTTTCTCATTAGACACCGGTTTCAACAAAATTGGAGCACTGGATTTGTTTTGCCCCAGAATGACCTTGAACATTATCAGGACTGTAGCCGAGTAACTAAAGGTCGGAACCTATACAAACTATAGCTTTTTTATATCCATATAATGAGACAAATATATTGGTGTACATTTAAACACAATTTGACCTGATTTCAAATTTACCCCTGTACAATCTTACCCCTTTATTTTACAAAGTTCCCCACATTTCCCAGCGGTTGGACCCAAAAATTATGATTCAGCGCCATTCAAACTATATAAACACATCTTCAAACCTTCTTCCCCAAACCTCTAGAATGGGATTCTCGTTCATAACCCTATTAAAAGATTTAAATATATTTGTGTTATACTATCATTACTATCAATTTCTTATTTTTCCTGGTCTCATTTGGATGGGGGCAGGAGGAGTAGGATTTTGAGTGGATACTCTTTCTCACTCCCTGCAGGTTACACCACTGTAGCAATTAATCATCCACTGCCATAGAAGTCAATGTTTTAGTCGATGGGATCAATTATATATAATAAGATAACATTGAAAATACAGTGCGAACAACTTGTTTAGCTTTGTTTACCTTTCACTTGGGAAATACCTTTCTTGAGATTCCATAGTCGTCATCCGGTCATCATTATTTTTTTTCTAATTTTTTGACTGCATTTCTTTCTGTAAAACGATACCATTTCCCAATAAAATTGCTAACAACTTCTATATCTTCCTATTTCTTCCTTCTGAAAGTTTCCAAGAGACACAAATAAAAGGTCGTCAGCGTCGGCTTCGTGTCATTGTCACGCATGCAAACGTCCTTCAGATCGAAAACACAAATATGCGAATGACCGTCTTAGCAAGCCATAATTCACGATATTTTCAGACAAACTAATGAACATCAAGATCTATAGTAGATTCACCAGAGGAAAGGATTTGAAAAGCGGACAGCGGAGTTTAGGACAGCGTCGATTAGTTGGAAGAAGAGGCGAAATCTGACGAAAACCTTCCAAATCGATATGTGGCCGATTCTCCGGCGTGATGATCGAACTAAGAAATCTGGCCTTTCATGTTAAAAAAACATGGGAGCTCAAAGTCAGTAGCATTCAAACTTCACATGTTAGGTTGTGTACTTTAATACCAGTGACGAAATTACGATTGATGGCCCCGGTTAAAGTGGGACAGGAGGAGATCTTTGGCGGGTACAAAATTCTCTCAAATTGAACGTGTCGAAGGGTTTTTACAAAAAAAGTACACGAGAAAAAAAGCAAACCTTCTTTTGAACTTGCCCGCTATCGTAGTCATCCCTATAGAAAACCCTGCTTTGATTTTCTGTAGTGCACGGCGAGAAAATATTAATCATCATTCTTATACATAAAGAGCCGCTATTCGGCTTATTCACTTCAGGTGTGATCAATAATTAGTAAGCATTCCAAATATGCAAAGTATGGTTAGGACTAAATTGATATATTCAAGTTGGTGGGAAGAGCGTTTCATACAGTCATTGGTAAAAACCATTGATTATTTTTGTCGATATCCTGGATGATTATGGTAAATTTCTCTCCCTAGCAGCCAATTTTAAGGTCCGCATCACCATTGTATTGAAACGGGGGGGCAATGTGAGTATTATTCTTTTCCAACATTACCTTAAAGGCTGACTACAGGAGATTTCCAAATTGTTTGTGGAATATAGCCACCCAAAAATTGCCAATCGTTTGAGATGAATCGGATTTTTTTGTTTTGATATACATAGTTATGTACACTATACAGTCCATAGGATACTGCATAATCCGGATTCCGGAATTTTAAAACAAAATTATTGATTTTCCATTTGAAAGATTCATCGATTTGAGCTTATCTATTGACACAGTGATTGATTGCTATGTGGACAGTCAAGCAAAAACACAATTTGCATAGAAAAATATGAGTCGCCTTTAGGGACGTTCTAGATATTTCTCTCTCACATAACTCATTTAACTTTCTGAGTATACTTTGAAAGATAAAAAAATAGGGTGCAGGTAATTTAACGATTCAAAAAAAATATTTATTAGTGGAACACTCACTTTATGTTCAATAGACCCGAGTATGTGGATTACTATTTATGGCATTGCTTTCAAATGTAAAACGGATACTAAAAAACAAAAATTGTCAACTGTATAAGTCAGATTCATTCATAAATTTTGTGAGGTAACTCCTTCCTTTTCTAAATAAGCAGAAAATATTCTTACATGAGTCCTTTTTGTAATTTGAAAAGGAGAACCTCTTATTTTTGTAAGTGCAATTTTAACTTTGCATGTGACTAGTGTTTTGGTTAAAAGATGTCTTTAATGTGAATATTACTGTCGGTAATGAGCAGGGCCGTAACCGGGGGGTGCGGGGTGCGACGCGTCCCCCCCCCCCAAAAAAAATGACAAAGGTCCGCTTTATCATGTTGAAGGTCCGCTTTGTCATGTTGAAGGTCCGGTTTGACATGTTTACATTTGGCGCCTGTTATTGTAAGGGTTGTGGTTATCTGAATACTATATAGGTCAACACGCACCATCACCAGTAGTACTATAATTATACTGTTTTGTTAACGCCTACAATGTGTCATTGGTTCCTAAAATTGGAAATTCGATATGTTGGAGGTTACTTTTTCCACAGATTTTAACGAAATGATGGGCTTAGTGTATTTTGCGAAACGAAACGAAACAGAACTCCCATTGGATTACACGTTTATTCCGTCATGCATGCATACCGTGCATAACGGAATAAAGCGTGTAATCCAATGGGACTTATGTTTCGTTTCGTTTCGCAAAATACAGTAAGCAAAATGATGGATTTAAATTATGAAAAAGATTTTAGATTCAATTCAACAGCAAGTCAAGACATGGTCTAAGCGTTCGTTGACAGTGATTGGCAGAGTTACAGTGGTAAAATCTTTAATGTTAGCCAAACTAATTGTATCGGTCCTTTCGATGATTACATTAAAAAAATTAAAAACACGTTATTTTTCAATTTGTTTGGGATTGTAAGCCAGGCAAAATCAAACGCTCTCAAATAATATTAGATTGGTCATCAAACACTGGCGGGACAAAGACATTTTGTTTACCAATGATTTATTAAATGAAAATGGTAATCTTTATACAATACATTAGTTACATATTATATACGGGCTGAACACAAATATTGTTGAATATCAAGGTGTAATACAGTGTATCACAAAGACCTGGAAATGTATTGGTCATCAGGAAAAGTTAACTTCGCCATTCCAACCTAGTGTTCTGGAAATTATATTTAAGTCTAAAATGGGATGCACGGTGTTCTCTAATGCACTGTTAAGAAACGAAAAACAATTACGAGCAGTAGTAAATGGAAAAGAAAATTAGGAATATTAATATTAATTTCCTGTGAAAGGTGCTACCAGATTTGCCGCAGACCCTTAAAGATACAAAACTGCAATGGCTTCAATACAGAATTATTTTTACAACAAACTCTTTTATAAGTTGAATATAAAACCACATGAATCATTTTCTTTTTGTTGTGAAAATATAGAAAGTATTGAACACATGTTCTGTCAGTGTAAATATTTAAAGCCTTTCTGGAAAAAGTTGGAAAACTTTTTCCGTCAAAATAATGTCATACTTCAAGGTGGCGTTTTGTCTAGTTCTAATACGATTCGGCCTTGAGGGTGATAATGTTGTTAACATGATTATTTTACTTGCAAAATTTTACAAACCGGTCCAAAGTACAAATTTTACTGCAGACTATATCCTTCAATATAGAATTAAAGAGATACATGAATATGGTAAAACACTTAGCTGTAATTAATATGAAAAGATGTTTTTTTGATAAAACTTGGGGACTATGGAAAATATAATGTATATAAAAATATTATGTGTGAATTAATTATTGATCTATAAAGTATATAGATATGTGAAAGTGTATAAAAATATTATGTATACTATAATATAATGTGTTTTTATGCTTTGTGATTGAATCATATTAAAGGCTTTGTTTAAAAAAAAAATAGCTCAGGTATACGAGAGTTATTCTAAACAATAAAAGAAAATGAAGATGAGTGAAAAGTCGCAGTTTTATGCTCTTTCGTCCAACCAAGGGGTTTATTTGCTACAGTAGCATTATAAGTAACATAAGTACCATTTTTAGCACACAGTAAAGTATAGGCAGGTGGCAACCCCCCTCCTCCCCGGACCTCTCGACATTGACGGGACAGCCCTCCCCCACCGACCCCACCCCGCCGTACGGAACTTACAATTATAAAAGCCTTGGATCATATTCGGACGAGGGTTAACAGGAAATGATTTTGTCAAGAAAATGTACACTTTACAAATTGTCAGGAGTATAAAATGTATTCCACCTATGCTGTTAAATTGTGTATGGTATTATGATATTATGTGATGTGAATAAAGTTGTGTTTTGTTGTTTGTTAGATAAGCATTTTCTGTAATGACTCCCAAATATATGTGTGTGTGTAGTAAAAGCGCTGATTAGGAAAGGGTGAGTTCAGGAGTGAAGTGCAATATCTTTGGATCTCGTCGATCCACATTATGGACAAACGCTATGCAAATTCAAATATCTTGTGTTATTACTCAAAGGTAGTGTAAATATCCAATACGCGAATTATTATTACAATTGGAATTGAAAGTATAAATCGGACTACAGTATTAAAATGAGGTTGTAATATAAAATTAAAGACAAAGACCTGGGCAACAAAATGTATAGTTCGAAAACAAGTTCAAAATGGTCTGACTTTGGCACAAATAATGATCCGAAAAAGCATGCCGAGATATTTTTTGCGCCAACTGTATACAGCCCATATACGATTCACCGTCATTCAACCTACAGCTAACATTGTTTTGAAAGTTAATTGCACGGCCATAATGTTGATCATCATATCGTCGCTCAATAAACGTTGCTCTCGGCAAGATTTCAAGCCCTTTAAGATCAGAAAATGCATATATCAGATAGTGACATCATCATCATCATATCAGAAACTTCAAGGGCGAGTTTTTTGTTTAATATTAACTCAAACAGTAACTCAAGTAGTTCTAAACTATCGCAACAGACATGACAGAAATGCATGGATTGTCGAGGTAAGCCTTTAAGAAAGTGTTGATGTTTATTGTTGATTTCCGATATAATGCATGCTCATTTGGTTAAGAAAAATGACCTTGATATCGACGTGTGGGCGTCAACGCATTTTATATAAATATTTCTGGAACACATAACATGTAGAGAGGTTTTGAAAATTGCAACCAGAGAGAGATTTTTATCATGTTCAGTACTGCAACGAAGACATTTGACGCTATTAGCTTGATAAATTCAATGCGAGATGCGAGTGCTTCAAACTGTAAGATATCACCAATGTTGAAGGTGAACGTTGTAGATCGCTATCTATGCGATTAAGGCGACGGGGAATCTATTTAATAAGGACTATTCGGTCAACTGAAATAAAACCAAAGTACTTTTTGACTTGCATAAAGGATGTTCATCAAGTATATGATTGGATGGATATTTCACTAAGACCAGTTGTGCAACAACAGTTTCAATCGCTTCGTTTGAAGATTTACCCTATTTTTGAAAGTGATTATTGGGAACGGCTTCAGGAGTTTATTGCGGACCCTGGGGCTTGTGTGGAGTAAACATATACGATATAAAGAAGAACAAATTTTCTGTCATGTTACTCTTGTCTACTTAATGTGCCGCGACTTAATAATGACAAGGATAGAAAATGAACTTGAGTTCAACTCAATATTCTTCCTCTTTTAACACGTGTAACACGTGTAAATGTGTTGAGGTAAACGGTTCCTTTAACATTGACGCTATTAATTTCATCGCCAGATGTTCTGCCGGAAACATGATGGAATGTCTTCTAAACATCCAATATTCATTTACCTTTGCAAATATTAGGGAAAAGATAACAATGTGACATCTTGCTATATTTTTGTATCACAAGCGGTTCTAAAACACTATGTCTTTCCAACATTTTGACCCATCTTTTGTCGAAGACGTTAACTTCTCAAATGGCTCACTCTCGGTAAATCCAGATACGGTGCCAGAACCGGGTCCGCTCGTGAAAGCAATCGCTTTTATAATAGGAGCTGCCTTGATATTTACCATCCTTTCAGGAAACGGCCTGGTAATTCTACTTTTGGTTAGATTTCGGCATTTAAGAACGACAACAAATTATTTCATTTTAGGAATGGCAATTGCTGATTTAACCGTAGGGATTATCTCAACAGCATTGCTTATCTTAAGACTTAACCCTCAGACAACCTTAACGCCATATGGATGCCTCATACTTTGGTGCGGAAGAATATTTCCCGGTTTTACGAGTGTTCTTACGTTACTATTCGTCAGCTTGGATCGTTATTTGAAAGTGTTATTTCCATTTCGTTATGAAACTATTATGTCAGATAAAATTGCCATTTCAATTGTAATATTAATATATGCTTATTCGTTGATTACTGCGTGTGTGGTACCATTGGCCGGTTTGAACCAAATTGGAACTGAATTTAATGTGACCTGTCAATTTTCGAAAATATCTGACCCAATTTACAGCCAGTTTGTAATGTACGTAAATGTGTTTGCTCCACTTGTATTCATATGCGTTATGTACGGGCATCTTTTCTACGTAGTCATGACGAAATTACAAAAGGACAGAATTCAGGGTAATCCAGCTTCGCTTGGAATCAAATATTTACACTTTTCGTGGTTGAAGCGCGAAATTAAGACTATCAAAACGCTCGTTATGTTGCTGGGTCTATGCATCTGTGGATGGGTACCATTATCATTGGTTGTTTTGTTGAATGAAATATTATAACCCGTCTACCAAACCAGCATTGCAGTTCGCACTATTACAGGCTAGGGCTTATCTAAAATTTATTGTAATGTGTGCGAAACCGCGTTTTGTACATCACGCAGTGAACAGTCGGGCAGTTCCGCTATGAGAATGATCTGTGGGAAAGAATCTTGAAAACTAGTAGAAGAAAAACAACGTGATATTACGGTTTATCCAATGAGAGTTTTTGTATGGTCCAAATTCTAAAGAGCAAAATTGCAGGAAAAACAAACCATAAGTTAACCAGTCTACGGATTTTGGTTAACATCCAATATGACGTCAATATGACGTATAGGTGAGGAAAGTTTAAAAAAATTGGATGTGTGTGGTTAAAATTTAATATTTGCAATTTTACTGATCAAACATATATATAGCACTAAAACGCTCTTGAAAATAGAACAGTAGTCATTTGCAATTAAGTAGAGCCAAAACCCGTGTGACAATCGGTGTTGAAAAAATAATTTTCCCATATTCTACACTGTGTACTTGGAAATTGACCGTTTTGCTGACATGTGAACCTTATGGACGTACATTCGATTGTAATTCTAGGCATTATTGTTACTCATTTGGTTTATAAATGGAGAGGAGACCATATGTATTATTGGTTTGATAAACCTATGTCTAACTGGGAATGTGATACATCCTTTCCGAAAAAAGGGGGATCGCTTGCCACCACTCCCAATTCCATCACTCTGTGTTAACCCTGTATCTTACCAATGACACCGGGGGAAGTTTATTTGTGCATGAAAAGGATGTGGAAATATCAATTGCAATACATATTATATTGGCACCAAAAGGTGGTTGTTAGCAAGGGCGGGAAAAAAATTAAGGGTGGTAATCCACACTTCGAGGCCGCCGGAGGGTTTAAGTAAAACAAAATAGCTGATGTACACGACGTGCTTGCCAGGTTTAAATGATTCAAGGGGTTTACCAATGGAATCATATCTCCTGCCTAAATTGACCAGCTAGATATAACTCCAAAAATAAGGCCTTTTTACTCACACTTTTGACACCAAATGTCGGACTTGTGAAAAAAACGGGCGGGGAGAAGATAGGCGGTTTTTTTTTTTTTTTTTTTTTTTTTTTTTGTGACGAACACTTAACTCTCTTCGCTGTGGAGTATATCAGCTAGTGACAGTCCCGCTTTTTTAAATCCGCCCTGCTGGAAGAAATAGCTGTGTTTTCAAGGGAACCAGGTGCATGTGTGGTGTTTTTTTCGCATACTGAAAGATCAGGAGGGCAAACACAAAACCCAAAAGTATATTCATATTAAATTTGCAGTCCGTTTAAAGGACCTTATCTAATGGAGTGGCTATAAACCAGTAACTGTAGATTATAGTAGGATTTCTTTTTTTTAATTTCATGTCAGGTCAGTATAAGTGTTGGGGCATGTCGATTATTCCATTCTTCTGAGAGGTTCTATATTACCCAAGCAACCACAATGAAATGCGTTGGTTGTGACGCTATATTGGTATGAGCTATCGGCACATATATAATAAATATCCCTAAATAAAACGTACCAGATGGTTTTTCATGGCCATTGGAGTATTACCTTGCAAAAAATCAGATTTTATTTCCGACAAATGTACACAATGTACAGCAATCATGGAGGCTACCATGTTTATTACCTGTGGTTAGTTACAAACGCCGCATGCAATACCGAAACAGAAGCCAGCGAAAAATATATCCCATACGCGCATATATCACGTGCAAGTTTGCACAAGCCTCATCCTTTTGAACTTTCGTTTGAGCACACAAAAGGATAGGAGCGAAGTTCGTTTAGGATTTTTTTTTTTGCAAAAGAACTTACACTTTTTAAAAACCTCAGTTGATTTGCAAAAAAAAATGTAAGAGGGGTGTTTTAGACATCGTTTTGTGATTAACGAAGGTTTTAGTTGGCCTATAATACTAACAATCCATGAAATGAAAACGTGGGACATTTGAAAAGGGGGGGTCGCGTTAATATTATCGTTTTATGCGCAGTCACACTGTACCACCGATCTATATACAATGGATGGCTACACAAACAGTAATTGTATATTAGAGAATGGAGCAAGGGTGGGGCATCTTGGTCTACCGAACAAAATACCATTCCAGAGACCTGTTTAACAGAATTTGTATCCGGGGTGAACACGTTTTAGAGACATGCATCCCATACGCGCAAATACAATGAGCTCACTGGCTTGGCTTGATTCTGTAGTTTGTTGGTCGCTTATCCATTTCAAATGGGAAAATTTTGTATACATACGCTCTTAAACCACCTGCTTGGGCTCATTTTTGGATGACCAAATTATGGCCATCAGTGCTTCAATACGAAGCCCAGGTTTCCAATCCTTTGTATAGAGATCAGTGTTCGAACCCCACTAATGCGCGGTTCAGCAACTACGTTTTTCAATGTACCGAAGTAGCGGCTTCTGGGATGATTGTAGAGTTTCCTAATTGTGATTTAAAAAAAATATATAACTTAAAAAAAAAAAAAAAAAAAAAAAAAAAAAAAAAAAAAAGTATGCCATTTTTGATAAAATTTATCTATTTTAACAGGAAAAACGTAAATTAAAGCTGTGTTTTTAATTTCAATGTTAAAAGTAAACGCGATGTCTTTTTCATACAGGCAAGAACTTGAATAAAACACCGATCATCTTTCATTGGTGTGTGTGGAAAGACTAAACATGGTTGTGTTAAACGAGAGCGTATATAATAAAACGGGCGGCTTCCTTAATAAGTGTGGGTTGGTTGGTATTCCCGTAGGATTTATGCTAAAAATTGATTTTATTGCTGTTTGGGTGTCAGTAGGGCCCAAACTGTCAGAAAATGATGGGGTGCAAATTTTCGGACTGATGGACCCCCTGCAAGGGGGGAAATGTTAGTACAGGGCAAAAATTAAAATCAGGTCAAAATTGTGTTTTAATGTAGACAATGCGTTTCCTCTCCTCGTAAGGATTAAAATAAGTATATATTTGCCTAGGGTTCTAACCATTTAGTTAAAGCGTTATAGCCTCATAATGGTTCAAGGTCACCTGGGGGTAATGCTTCGATTTGTTGAAAGTGGTGTCACAGATTCTTGGGTCATATGGAACACAGAAAATGCATTTTAACTGTTTAGGTAGACGTTTCACCATTGCACATTCAAGGGAAAATTCTGGTGACCACCCTTAGACCATGTAGACCCTTGCTACATTTGCTATGTAATTACCCAAACCACATGTCACCACAACGGAAATAATAATTTGTGGATCCTGTGAGACAATACAAACCAACCTTTATTCACCATTTCAACAAAATCTGAGCATGGGGTAGTTTTTCCCCAGAGACATGAACCATTATCGGGGGCTCTATTTAGAGCGCTTTACTAAAGTTGGAACCTGGGCAACTATATATTTTTAATCCGTAGTAAGGAGACGAGCGCGTTAGTGTACATTAATTAACACACAATTGACTCGATTTTAAATTTTTCCCTGTAGTACGTTTTCTCCCTTGATGAAGGGGCAACAGTCCGAAACACTTGCACCCCATCAATTTCTGACTGTCTAGGCCCTATTGAATGGAACACAGCAGAAGAAAAATCAACTGTGCAGCAAAATCCTTACGGGAAACTGTTTCATGGACATACCATCCCACACTATTAAATCGTCTCTACGATTCAAACAAAGGTAAGCGTGTGAAGAACATGGTGTTTTTTCCGAAGGAATACTCAAGGACCCCATGCAAAAACCATCTAGTACGTCATATTTAGGATATTCATTATAGATGTGGACGACGAAAGATTCTTCCAATAAATCCCTTTAAGGCCACAACTATCCATTTTGGAATCTATGACTGACGGACAATAGTGGCATTACATTTCAACATGATGGGAATTTTAAAAAGTTTGACCCCCTGTTTAACATAAATGGCCCTTGAAAAAGTGTACCTGGTTAGTTTCATTGAGGAGTTGTCAGGGTCGTTGTTTTTCCCAAATTTTTCTTGTTTTTGGTACATACCATTAGGTGGCTTTTGTTTTGCACTATTAATCACTTAATTCCTTCACTTTGTTCAATGAAAAACCTGTACCATTGTTTCCTTTTTTATTTAGTTTTGGTATGCATAATAAGCAAAATTGGGATTCCATTTGCTAAACCCCTTTAACACTAAGTGCCCACGGGGGGGTCCTATGGACCCCAAAATTTTTTTTCTCGCTGGCCGCTTTACGGTGGGATTTTAGCGCCGATTTTGTTGTAATTGTTCTGACTTTTTTTACAATGCGCTTCTTTTCATGCCAAAATAATTAAAATCGGCCAAGCCATAATGAGTTAATTAGTGCGGGAGTCCCATGTGGACCCCCCCTTGGGCCCTAACGGAAGTCATCTGAGAATATTTTTTTAAAAAATAAGACTAAGAAACCGGAAACCAAAGCAATTTTTTGCTGATATAGAGTTCACACATACATGTAATTAAAAATAGTATTATAGTAGATTAACCCATCGTGTCACCTTCTAGTACTTTTCGAAGGTAGTAGCATTGTATGAGGGGGTGTGCAGGTGGGTGGACAATAAAATTTCCACGGCTAAATCTATGGGAAAAACATGTAGTTAGTCCGATAGCAGTAAGAGAAGGAAAATAATTGTGTGCTTTATTGAAAGCATTCAAGTCAACGTCAAACGCCGTTTATTGTTGTATATCTTAATACACTTGACAATCGTATGGTTCAATGAATTCAATATGTTTGTAACAGGTGTTTGTGAGTTGAATGTCCAACTGGCTTTGAGGCACGTGCTTTGAAAATAGCAACACAAGTCTTTGCATTCTCTTGTTAACATGAAAAGGCCAGATTATCTTCGTTCGTTCATTAAAACAGGTGAATCGGCCAATGGTTTTCAGTATCTGCCTACTACCTAACTAATCGAAGGTGGCCAAAGCTTTTCCCGGTGACACGATGGGTTGCATCTACTTAGTAACAGTAAAAATATAACCCTTTATGTGCTGAAACAAAACAATTTCTAGTGCTGGGCCACAAGGTGATATTGATATGGGTACCATATAGAGTGGCAAAAACGAGGAGTAACTACAACTTGTAAGACACTTCAACTTTAAATAATTTCTGCATGATAGATTTTCCAAAGTAGTAGCTTAAGGCCTGCTATTTGCATAAACAAAATGGCAGCCATTCAAGTTGCTCCATAAATGGTTTCAGCCATACCAAGTCTTGTAGAAGGAAATTTGGCTGTAAAAAAAAGTTTAACATGAGATGTTTGATAATGGACAACAGCCACCAGAGGTCAATATAACATTCTTAATGAAAACCTACTACATTTGCATAAATCCAAAATGGCCGCATTTTAGGTAAATTTGGAGAATATAATTGACTGCAAAATTACAAGGGATAATAGGGATGGGTGGGGGCGGGTTGGGGGGGGGGGGGGGGGGGGGTGTGGGGTGGGGGGTGGGGGGTGGGGTGTGGGTGGGGGGGGGGGGGGGGGTGGGGGGGGTGGGTGGGGCGGGGGGGGGGTGGGGGGGGGGGGGGGGGTGGGTGGGGAGAGGGTGGAGGGGGGGGGGAGTGGGGTCTGGGCGGGGGGGGCGGGTGGGGGGGTGTTGAGTGGGAGGGGGGGGGTGGGGAGGGGTGGGGGGGGGGGTGGGGGGTGAGGGGCCGGTGGGGAGGGGGTAGGGGTTTTGTGTGGTGCCGGGGGGGGGGCGGCGCGGGTGGGGGGGGGGGACGGGGCGGTGGGGGTGGGGTGGGGCGGGCCGGGGGAGCGGGGGGGGGCGGGGGGGGGGCGGGCGGCGGGCCGCGGGTTGGGGGGGGGGGTGGCGGGGGGGTGGGGGGGGGGGTATTTTTTTTGGGGGGGGGTGGGCGGGGTCGTGGGGGGGGGTGGGGGGTGGTGGTCGGAAGGGGGTGGGTGGTCGGGTGTGAAAAGAGGGGGGGCGTGGGGGGGTGGGGTTGAGGGGGGGGTGGGGGTCCTTCCGGCGGGGGGGGGGGGGGGGGGGGGGGGGGTGCGGGGGTGGGGCGGGGGGGGGGGGTGGGTGGGGGGGGGGGGTGGGAGGGCGGGAGGTGTGGGGTTGGGGGGGGGGGGGGGGTTGGGGGGTGGGGGGGGGGGGTGGGCCGCGGCGGGGGGGGGTTGGTGGGGGGGGGGGGTGGGGGGGGGGGGGGTGGTGGGGGGGTTCGGGGGGGGGCGGGGGGGGTGGTGGTGGGTGGGGGTGGGGGGGTGCTGGGCGGGGAGGGCGGCTGGGGGGGGGGGGGGTGGGGGGTGGGGGGGGTGGGGGGGGGGTGGGGGGTGGCGGGGGGGTGGGGGGGGGTTGGGGTGGGGGGCGGGGTGGGGTGGCGTGGGGAGGGTGGGGGGGGGGGGGGGGGGTTGGGGGGGGAGAAAAAGAAGGGGGGGGGGGGGGTGAGGGGGGGGGGGGGGGTGTGTTGGGGTGGGGGGGTGGGGGTGGGGGGCCGGGGCGCCGGGGGGGGGTGGGGGGGGGGGGTGGGGGGTGGGGGGGTGGCCGGGGGGGGGTGGGGGCTTGGGGGGGGGGGTGGGGGGCGGGGGGGGGGGGGGGCTGGGGGGTTGGGGGGGGGGGGGGTGGGGGGGGGGGTAATTTTTTTAGGGGGTGTTGGGGGGGTTTGGGGGGGTGGGGTGGGGGGGCGGGGGGGGGGGGGGGTGGGGGGTGTGGGTTGGGGGGGATTTTTTAAAAAAAAAAAAAAAAAACAAAACAACAACAACAAAAAAAAAAAAACGCACAAAAAAAAAAACACACTTTACACTACTCTAAAGTTTATACATTTACAATATGCTCCAAATATAACTATAAACATGTATGTATGCAGACTTCCAGGTGACAACTTAAGCAAGGTAATTTGAATACAAAATAAACAAAATGCCGCCTTTGAAATTGCGCCATAACTAGTTTCGGCTATATCCCAGGACTCGTTGAAGAAATCTTTTAGGCTCAAAAACTGCTAAAAATGAGTGTTTGATTAAAAACAATCAAATGAATTCATGCGTAATCTATTTTTAATAAAACCTTATTTGAATATATCCTAAAAACCGCCCACCCCCATGGTACACAACATCTTCAGCAACTTAGGTTTGCTTTTTAGTGGTGTCCAGTTTTCCAACATGGGCAGTTTACTTTACGTGTTAATCTATTGCACTTGAAATTCTATGTCTAACCCTAACGATCTTTAAAACCACCCGGACAAACAAATCATAGAGTGGACCCTTTTACCGGGTTTTGGGGAAATTGCTCCTAGATCTGACAATAAAGAATATATCTATCGCACTTTATATAGTTTTTAACCACTTATTTGTACAGGAATATATGATGATCCATTCTTGCACTATTATAGTGTGTTTCAGTAGTTATTTCAATATTTGATGCACATTTTGCAATCTGAATACATTTTGCCAGTCATTAGCAATATGTGATCCAATTCTGTTGAATCTAGTAACAATTACATAACATACCGCATTATACATAAACTATTGACCAACTCACAAAATTATCTCAGTGAAAGGATTTGCCACTCAGTCCTCTTGAAGACTACGAAACCATATCGTGTTTGGCAACTTGCAAACAGGGAGTTCTTTGTGCAGCTAGGGCGAAAAGAAGAGCTGATGAAGTAGGCTAAAGAATGGACTACCAAGGGGGAGTGTTGCTCGCACCCTTCTGTTCAACATCTATACCCAACGACCAACCTAGGAGTGCAGTGCAGGAACCTGTCGTGTTATCTATGCAGACGATCTGGGAATTAGCGTACAAGAGGCAGACTTATCACACTTGTTGAAGAGAGACTCTCAAAAGCTTTGAATGAACTCCTAATTACTAAGAGGAGGAGGAAACCACCACGTGCAAATCCGGCCAAAACACGGGGGTTTGTGTGCTTCCTCTACGCAACCCGTGGAAGCCCAAACGTCAGCTTAAAGTAACCTGGTCTGGACCACCCTGGGCACTGCGATAACCCCTCTACCTAGGAGTGGGAACGCACTCTTTTTATAAGACCCCACATCAAGAGACAAAGAGCTTAAGTAAAGTTATGCTCACGCAATAACATCAAGGGAGGAGAACGATGACATCCTAGCAGGAATGCTCCAACAGTGTGTAGCGAGCATGCAAGAGCGTAGTGCCCAAGTATCTAATGTGACGCACACTATGTCCGGACAGAGAACTGCGCCAACGCCTTAAATCCCGACAAGGAGTTTCTTAAGCAAAATACAACCTCTTGAATCATTCTCTAAGCAGTTTAAGGGAGTAGAACAGGAACATCTAATGGTATTGACCTGGTGAGAAAAATCTTCCACATGGAAGCTGACTCCCCATGGGCTCTGAATGGCGGATGCGCAGCAGATTGAGAACCCCAGATGGCCGATCTATGGGTTCCCTGCAGAAGTGAGGCTACCTGGAATCAGATTCAGGAAACTTACCTGTGTTGTGGAACATCACCACAGACAATGGAACCTATTTTGGTCTGCCCACTGTTGGGAGCACAATGGCCTGTATGGAAAGATCAACCCATGGCAATAAACTTGAATCAGCATTAAATGCCTCCTGCGGCTTATCTTAAAGAGGTCTTCGTCCAACACCAACGGAGAACGTATACATTTTTAGCAGGTGCCCCATCAGACAATTGTCATAGTGTAGCGAGATGCAAGAGCATAGCTGGTCAAGTATTTTCTTAATGTTAAGCACCCTAGGTCTGGACAGAGACAAGCTGGGTCACCACTTAATTTCCAGAGAGAGTTTCTTAGCAAAGTCCCAACCTCCTGAATCAGTCGCTAAGGAGTTTAAGAGAATTGCCTTGTGGAAAAAAAATTTGCATCAACCAAGTAGTAACATCTATTGGTATTGAACGTGATAAGCATCTTCCCACCTGGAGCTGGACTCCAAAGGACTTGAAGTGCGATGTTTCAACAGGGATAATTGAATCAGCCGATCTACGGTTTTTCCTTGCAGTTGCAGAAGGGGGCTACCTGGAAGCATTCCAGGCCACTACCTGTGGTTGGGGAAACAGAACACAGACAATGGACATTCCTTGCATGAAGGTCAGGACAGTTTCTCAATGGCGGGGAGCTGGGCCACGTGGTTCCGTCTTTGATGGGTGATCTAGTGTCAATACCATGTGAACTTTTGAAGTTTGAAACGTGGGATTTGAGGAGCTTTGATCCAGAAAACATCAATTATATATGAATGCATGCCTTGTATGTACCTGGGCTTGTTTTGAGTTTCCCACCACTTCATAAAACATGCAGTAATGTCATTGTGGATGAAGGCCACAGGCTGAGGATCAGTTTCACTGATTCGAACTTGGGTGGCAGTTATGGTGTGCAGAAAAAGGGGGGTGTCGGTCTCTCTCTTGCAAGTTTTTAGAGCCGGTACTTCCTCGAGCCAAATGCACAAATCTCTACCAGTGGAAATATATCTCGTTCTACTCTCTTCCCTCTCTCTCTATTCTCTCTCTGTGTGTGCTTTACTGGCTGATGAACTTATTTGCAAACTTCACCGAGTTCATGTTGTTAGGATGTAGCTAGGTCACCCACCAAAGGTGAGAACAACTTGCGGTATAATTGTTAGACAAAAATGACCAAAAATTTGAAACTGGCCTGCTTCCTATATGTGAGGACTGCCTATTCCCTTCATGCAGATGGGGCAACACTATATGGTGCCGTAGAAGCCTCTCCAGACACTTCAAGCCCCAATGTCATGGGGATTGTTGTACGTCCTGATGGTAATTTGATCATCAAATGGATGAATGCCAAAACTGCTGCAGGGACGTTGTTTTAGAGTTCTTACCCTGCAAATAATTGCCCAAGAGTGGGCAAGTTGCCAGACTGTATGTAGGCTAATGGGAGTCGTACAGATTGTGCAAGGTATCGACATGTGAAACATGAAAAGGTGAGGTCATTCCTTGGACAGTTTCTGGTTTCGGGGACGAGGAAGAGACAGACTATTAAAGGAGGCCAAAATACAGAGAAGAGAAACTAGATGGCCAATAATTGTAAGAGACTTGTTTGAATGGTGAATAGTTTTATGTTATAATGCGTTGTGGTAAAATAAATGTTATTATGCCAAAATTCCGCATATATCTCTAATTGAGTGAAACTAACTACTGAAACACATTGTAGAACAAAGAACGATCCTCAAATTATTTTCTATATGCAAATTAGGTGCTTTAAAACTATGTATATAGACACATTTTATTCCGAGTGTAATACATTAACACTTTAAAAAGCCAGGATTCAAAGTGGCGGCTCCAATTCAAAAAGCAACGCAAGGACAAATGCTATTTGGCAACATGGCGACCATTTGCGGATATGCAACATTAGATTTATTAAAATGGAGGCTATGAATTCTTTTGGTTGTGTTAATCAACATCTCATTAGCAGTTGTGTGGGGAGTTTTGTACCTAAAAATATTCTTCTATGGTCAGGATATGGCCGCGCCGCAAATAGTTATAAGGCGCAATTCCAATGGCAGCCAATTGTTTGCAAATTAGCAGCTCAAGTTGTCCCCTTGAAGTCTTGCCTACACACATGATTGAAATAATAGTTGCAAAAAATAGGAATTGTAAAACTTTACGTGTAAGATTCATCCATGTGATACCTGACCAATGACTGTTTTAAAGTCAAAAATTGTGCGCAAAATTTACGAAAATGGCGGCATTTTGGATTTCGCAAATTAGGTTTACTTAAAATGCAGGATTTGAGTTTTATGAGGGTTGTCATTATCCAAACACCTTGGTTCGCATATTTTCACTAAAAGAATTTCACCTTTGTACAAGACAGGATATGGCCAGGAAATAATTATGACGAACTTTCAAAGGCGGCCATTTCTTTATGGGCCAAATTAGCATGCTTAGGTTGTCAACTTCGAGTCTTGTATAAAGACATGGTTTATAGTTATATTAGTACAAGAATGTAATTGAAACTTTAAAAAGTGCTTGTTCATCCATGTGATACCTTACATTGACTGTTAAAGTCAAATTAGGATCAATTATGAAAATGGCGGCCATTTTGGAATTTATTGAGATTAGGTTTTAATTTTAAAATGTAGGATTGAGTTTGGTGGTGTCATGAAAACACCTCATGTTTGCATTTATTCACTAAAAAGAATTCTTCTAAAGGACAAAATTTATGGCTTTAAAACTAGGTTATGGAGCAATTTCAATGGCAGGCCATTGTGTATGCAAATTAGCAGGCTTAAGCTACTACGTTGGAATGTCTATCATGCAAATTATTTAAAGATGAGTTCTGAGTAAGTTGATACCACATAGCTTTGCACTCCTGATTGGTACCGGACAACCATATGGACCAAGGGACATTTCATCATCATGGACGTTGACAAACCGTTACTGTAACAACTCTATGGGGAAATGACGTGTTTATTTTTTTTTTTTTGGGGCAACACCCATAAAAAATACAGGATTCCCTAAAACTGTGGTTTTGTGTTAAATATAGTAATTTGGGTCTCTAGAATATACATCAACATAAATACGTTTTCAAAATGTTTGATGTAAGACGCAAGGCTCGTTTGAATTTTTCGGCTTTGGCCCTAATTTTTCGCGTGTTTTGAAAACAATGTTTTGCCCCTAATTTGCAGCCAAAATAACAAATTGTAGATGTTTGTATGCTGATTTGGGGTTTGGTATCAAGTTGGTGCAAAAATTCCCCCGGGAAGTGCTCTCTCCTTGGGGGGGGGGGGTCCCATGGACCCCCCCCCCCTCCATTGGGCAATACAAACGGGAGTGAAAACACCTTGGTCACTTAAGTGTTAAGAATATGGATGTTGCTTTTTCTATTAATTATAGTTAACGATCTATAGGGTGATTATTATTCAAGATTATCCTGAGGATGGGAAAGGTAAGATTTGTAAAGTTTGTCAAAATTGTTAATCCGTATTAGGCATACCTCCTTCATATGTGTAGGAACGCCAACGACACAAAAACTTAACCTCAATTTCTTCCTTGAAAGTCTCAAGAGAACCAAAATAAAAAAAAGCCTGGTTGTCGTTCAGCGTCAAAAACTTCTTGCACATGGGTCGTATTCGACTTGTGTCATTGCTTGCGGTCAGGATGCAACGGGCCCTTCTTTCAGATCAAAAATCAGGAAAACACGGAATAGCGAATGGCACCGTATTAACATGTTATATTCGCGATTTTCTTTAGACAAAACTATTAATCGATTCGCGCTGATATAGGAGTTGGGGAACTGTTTTGGTTCATATCATTAGGTGAAATAGGAATGGAAAGAAGCATTTTAAATCTATCCAAGAAGTCGCTCGATGCTAACAATAGAAGAAAGTGACTTGACAGGAAATAGTCAAGAAAAATTGAGGGTTTGACCTGGAGCAAATTGCTATCAAAGGTTGTTTTCTTGCACATGTATTGCAAGGGGGGATACCTAGAATGATATACTAAAAGTCGATGAAAAAAATCGAGTGCAGGAAATATGCCTAATTTGCCAGAATTTCAAAATGGCCCCCCATTTGAGGATTTATGTTAATATCTTGAGTCCTGAGCTCGTAGCAGAATTAATTCCAGTTGTCTATACCCAGTATTCAAGGTCTGTGAACACAATTATGACAGTACTAATAAAATGGACATTGGTTCAGGTGTAATTTGTATAAATCCAAAATGGCTGCCATTTTGATGGAAGTTTTGTCTGAGACACAAAGAAAGTCTAATGTGGGTGTATATACACATAATTACAGGTACTCAATAAGGTCGACTTAGACAACGAATTTCTAAGACAAGAAAAGCCAAAGGTAATCGTCGTGACAATAATAATGAGATCCTAAGGATTGTGGCAACTTGCCAATATTATGGCATAAATAGTGGGAAAAATAAACATAAAATGAACTATCGGTCCGATTGATTTGATTTTATACCATTTGCTTTGGCGTTGTGCTTTAAAATAAATATGAGGGGATGAACGATTTTAGTATTATAAAGTTGTTATCTGATAGAATGGCCTTCACCCAAACCCCATCTGTAAGTTTTGCACCAGAAATTTTTCAACCCCCATTTGCTGGGAGAGTTAAATTTCATTTTTGATCCAATAGGGTTATGTTGTTTTAAATCAAGAGTTGGTAGACAAATGTGGAACATTTTTGCTTATAACATCAAAAACCAGACATCCTTTAGCCACTAAGATTCACATGGTAAATGACCAAAATAGTAGCTTTCTCCAGATACCCAAAATATTTGCCACTTCCGGTAAAACTGGGGGGATGTGGTAGAAGCATTGCAATCGGACAATGGCCCTTTAATTTTTTCAATCTACATAGCAAAATATGTCGGTATTTCTTAACCATAGGCTATTTTGTACCCGTGACCAGCGGGGGGTTACTGTATTTTCCACAAAGGCCCCATTTGAACGTGAATTTGTGCTATAGGTCTTTTTATCCAGTGATACAAAATAAGTACCAAATTCCAAGCACCTTAGTTTTATGACATCATAATGCACGGCCCGGCGCCCCTGACACAATTTGTGCATCAGTTTTGTACAAAGGTTTAGGGAACATATTATTTTTTTTTGGACAAATAAGGAAAGATAAACCCACAAATTAATTAATTAAAAATGAAGTTTTTTTTTGCTTCAATAACATGAACACATCCATTGTATAGCAAAATATTAATATATGGTGTACCAATTACATTGTAATCAGATAGGAGGCTTAAACAATCCCCCTCAACTTTGCGGCTACCCTTTCCCAAGGTGTAAGGTGGTGGGTCCGATTTTTTTCACTAAAAGGTGCAAAGGATGTAAAAAAACGAATACCTAAAGTCATTTGCGACACATTAACACATTTTCCTTTTCACCTCGAGGGGTGAACAAAATCCCTCCCCTGGTAGAGTTAAGACAAGGTTTAAAAATTGAAAATTGATTTGGACATATTACCATACCATTAGAAGGGGATACTGTTGTGAAAGATAACAAGGGTTGTCAATTTCCCCCTTATAGCATTTTAAACTAAATCTTAAACTATGTTATAATTTAAAAATTAAAAAATACAAAATAGTTTTAATGTATGAGTGTTAAAATTACAATATGTGGTTAGTATGTTGAGTTCCTTTACCTATTCAGGAAAAATCCCGTTTTCAAGGTCCTAAGCTTAGTGCTTATCTCTGTTTCCATTTTGTCCCTGTACCGGATAGTCGTTTTTTAACAATTAATGTTGAGAGTTCGTATTTAAAAAAAAAAAAAAACGGTGGAGAGTTATGGTTGGTGGCAGGATAATACATAAGCATGTAGAGTTAGAGGTAGACTGAGCGGCAACCGGTTAAGGGGTTGTTAACAAATCTGTTGGGATAGGCAAATTTTGCACCCTCTTTCCCAAAAATTATATTCACCTTAACAAAATATTACCTCTGTGGTTAGTTATTGCCCGATTATGTTCTACCAAGAGCAATGAAAAACGTGTTTGAAAAGTTCAACAACATCACTTCTATATCATTTTCGGAAATTTTGACAATCCCATGACAATTGCTCAAATTGGACTTAACGGCAGAGCTGGAAATGCTACGTTTATGTCCGTCCGGATGAAATAGTGCCACCTCTATAGAAAATAACCTCTAACTTGACTTGCCCTAACTATTTAAAACAACTAATGGATGAGCGTAGAAACGTACCTTGCGGCTATTTCCCGGCTATTTCACATTGGAAGGCCGTTTCCAGCAGCCGGTGGCTTAATTATCGGGATCCTCCGATCATAATTATTCTAGTACAAACATTCCTTCGTTTGTGACAATAGCATTTTCGAGCTTAACATTCAACAGGTATAGTTTACTAGCCAGTTTACCAATGCAACCGTGTAAAAATCTCCAAATTTTTGAAAATTGGGGGCGCCCCTTCAAAAAAATGTGCTAATATTGCTTTAAGAACGCACGGACTGGGAGTGCTGCAAAGTTTAATTGCTATCCGCCCCTCAGAAACAGCTCTCACCCGTAAAAAAGTACAGGTTGTCCCTATATCAGCGCGAATCGAGTATAATACACATCAAGATCTAATTCTGTACCATCTTCTGACGCCGGTAACTTCACTGGGTCTCAATATATTCTTTTTTGTAGTTCGTGACTCTTGACTTTCGCCCCCTTTTGGTACGTATTTTCGGCGTCTTTAGCTTTCGATTTTCTCTCACAAGATCATATTTTTACTAATTTCTATAGGAATCAATGGTTTGGTATTTTATAAATGATACGTGGTAAGTTACAAATTAACCGAAAACGCATTTAGGGTTTCTTCGTGGACTCGCACTTGCAAAATATGAGCGCTTGAATTTAAAATTTTGTGACGTTCTATACTACGTGAATCATGATTTAAAAAAATGTGCAACGATTGCACATGATCTTAAACATTGAATAAAATAGCTGAATCATGATTTTGTTGTTGTTTTAATAATTGGATCTATGAATATTATAAATCTGCTTTATTAATCCTCAAAAGGAACTTAAATGTTCATACACAATCTCGACGTAATAATCCTAATTTGTAAATGAAATGGTTTTCCACACTGTATCCAGTGTAAGAATGCAGCTTTCTATTGAGGGACTTAACTCTTAGCAATATCTTAAACATGGAATAACCTTGTTTTCCTTGCTCCCACAGGTTAATTGGTGTTTTGGATTTGTCATATCACTTGGCACAGTGGTAATAAATTAAAGAAAGAAAATGTTATACTTTTAAGTTGACAAAGCGTATGATATGTACATTTCAACCAAACAAAGTTAATGTGTGTAATCCCCCCCACAGCAACCCGCGCGCCACCCGAGACCCGAAAAAAAAAAGGGAGGTTCATACAAAACCCCCATATCGAGCGTATTTTTCAGTCGATTTCTTTCATTTTTTTTCACACATGGAAGTAGATAGATGTGTTGTATAAAAAGAACACAAATCTGTATGTAGTGATTGCATTTTGGTCTGATCATCTTTAATCGCTTGCACAATTTCTTTTTGATTCACGTAGTATATTTCTCCCGCACAATTATTTTATTTAAGTTTTCAGTATATTTTAAGAGAAAAGAGAGGGTCCAGGATATTTTCCGATTAAAATTGATTTATTATTGAACCTATTCTTAATATTCATATGACCCGAGTATTAGATTGCATTTATCGCATTGCGTTCAATGTAACAATGGATACTAACGTCAAAAAAAAAAAAAAAAGAAAAAAAAAACAAACCAATTTTATCATTCATTTTATTCTAGAATTTTGGGAGGTAAACTCCTTTCTTTTCTAAATAACCAACCACAAAGATTCTAATGTGTACCTTTGTAATTTAGAAAGAAGAAACTTACTTTTTTTCAAGTGCAATTTTTACATGCATTGTGGACTAGTGTTATTAATTGATTGAAAGATGTTTCATGTAATATTCCATATTGGTAATGAGTATATGCATTTTGGAGTAATAAACGTTAAATTGACTGTGCTGAATTTAATTATCTTGCTTTGTTGCTACTTATAACTATGAAATGGTGATAGGAATGTCTCAATTTTATGCTCTTTAACCCCTCGTCCACCAATGTTTTTTTTTCCACTACACTCCGACCGGGGGTGGTTACCATCCCCTTATTTTTTTTCGTAATTAAGGGACAAACATCATCCTGTTTGGTATCAATGTATAGCTACATATGTCCCTTCTCCAAATGAAGTACAAACATATCTAGTTTTAACAAAAGACGTCATAGTGACGTCATAACTGAGAGTTTATAATAGATTCTCGAATCTGAAAAATCTCAAGCCAAAGTAACATACATTTACTACTCCAATATAATACAAAAAAATACAAATTTGTAGTATTTGCTTAGAGTAGCATCATAAGCAACCGAATACCTATTTTTTGGCATTTTAAACACACATAAGATAGGGAGTGGCAACGGACTTTGATGAAACATCATGACCCCCGCTGAGGTGTAGAATTTACAATTACAATCAAGCCTATAATCATATTTGTTTGCGTTTTTGTTTTTTTGGTGCGACAGGGAATCATCTATTAGGGGGGTGGTACCCCCCCCCCCCCCCGGTCGGACGAGGTTAAAAGAATTGAAATATTTTTTCTTTCCCAAAGACGAACGGATTTGAACCAAAGGGAAATATAGGAGTATACAATGTATTGGTAATTCACCTATGCTGTAGATTTGTCATGTCTTTTTGAATGTAAATTATTGTTTGCGGTTGTTTGTTCGTTGATGTAAGCCTTTTTCTGCAGATGACTCCTAACAGCGTCGCTGGGCGCGAAAAACCTTATATGTATCTCCAGAGGTCAAATAAAAACCACATATGTAAAAAGTGGGGCTCAGTCTAAAATCGCATATGTGCAGTTTGGTCACATCGAGTTCTAGTTTAAATTGGAAGCCAAATATGATAGTAAATCATATGACAGTTTATTTCAGAATCGGAGTAATATTAGCTAAATATTTTAGAAAGAAAACCTTTCTTGTACAAGGCATTACAGCAAATTATTCCGTTTTTTTTTTGTGTCTCCGACCATGTTTAATGAGGTTTTGTCGTGTTACTGTTTTTATTTACTGTGAGTTTTGCTCTTAACTTCTTAAGTCTAATGCACATTTCTTTTTTTTAGATTTTTCCCGCCCCGTGACGATATGTGATTTTTTTGTGTTTGTCGTGTGTGTAAATCACTGATTAGGAAAGGATGAATTCAGGACATGAATGGCAGCATGCAGTTTATCTTTGATCTTCCCTCAGACAAAATATGAAGAGCTAGCAATCGAAATATCTTACTTTTATTCCTCAACGGTAGTAAATGTCACTTACGCAATTAAAAGTTGGTCACGTTACGAATTTGACTGTCATATATACTTGGTCTAAACTTGAAATTTTTTTCAACGAGTAATGAAAAAGCATTTTGAAAATCTTTGGGGCCAAGGAGATACATGGCCCTTCCAATAATAGAATAGGAGGACGATCCCGAAGGAATTTCCCACTTTTTAACTGTTTCCATTTCTCAAAAACGTTCTTCCTTCAACATGACGAGGGCAGTTTTTAGTAAAAGCAATTGGGTTAGTGTTTTTAGACGAAAATTTTATGCTAATTCCAAATTTCTGGTCCCCAAGCTGAATTTTGAGAGGAAAATGGGCCTAATTTAGCATAAATTCAAAATGGCCGCCATTTTAACGTTTGTTTGTACATAACTCAAGATTTAAGGCTTGTAATGACTTCATTCTTGTGTCTATACAAATGTTTTTCAGGGTTAGAATACATTAGATTCACTATAGCATATTTATACATTAGGTCAACTTAACAGTTAATTTGCATAAAATTCAAAATGGGCTGCCATTTTGACATTTTTGTACATAACTCAAGATTTAAGGCTTGTAATGACTTCATTCTTGTGTCTATACATTATGTTTTCAAGGTCAAGGAATAAATAGATCATTAGTATGGTCCTGCGCCATGAGTTGGGGTATACAAAAGGTGAGGGTGGCGTTACCTTTTCACAAATATTTTTAACAATGTTTTTAATTGTTCAGAAGAACCAAGTTGATGGTATTCAGCTAATTTATATTTCATTTTACAGGGAATTTATCTAGCTTTGATATGGTAGCAGATTCAATTTTGTGTTTTTTTTTACTTTTTGAGTTGTCGGAACTTTGAGTCAGTCGGGTCAGAGAGGTGGTGCCTACGGATGAGTTGCCTACGAATGAGGCATATGTTAAAGTCTAGGCATTTTTGATATTCGGGGCTTCTGCATTTTTTTGTTTTATATCTTTGTAACCTGGCCAATGTATTAGATAAATACATCTCATTCACATTTTGTTTGTTATTTATGTGGCATTCATTTTGACTCATACACAGTTTAAGCTATGATGTTAATTGAAGGTAACAAATTAGACTGCCACAAAATTGTGTAACTTTTTAGCATCAAATTTCATTTTCCACCTTATATGACACTTGTGGCACCCTGTATATGCACAAACAAGTTGCATATTTGTCTTTCTTTACATTTTTAGCTTAACAACAATATATAGTTTTTTAGCTGCTACCTATCAAAACAATTTGATGACTTACTCTCATTTAAGTGTGAAAACGTGTAATATTTGGTAGTTTCACAAGCACACTTTGCTCCCAATCACGGTGTATGACCTAAGCATTAGGTCGTGTTGACAGTTAATTTGCATACAAACTCAAAATGGCCTGCGTTTTACCTTTATGGCAATAATTGGCAATATGGCAAATACCTTACCTGAGGTCTAGTTTGTGTTCTCTGACCCTGAAAACCTCTGTATAGACTTAAGAATGAAGTCTTTACAAGCCTTAAATCTTGAGTTATGTACAAAAATTTTAAAATGGCGGCCATTTTAAATTTATGAAATTAGGCACACTTCCGCTAAAAATTAACCTTGGGGACCGGAAATTTGGAATCAGCATAAAATTTCCATATAGAAACACTGTTTCAATTGCTTTTACTCAAAAATGTCTTCGACTAGTTGCTTTTTGAAAAATGGAACCAGTCTATTTAATTGAATAACAGTATGTAAAAGCTTACAAGGCAACAACAACAATGGCTGTAAATTAAGTAAATGGCAACCCTGCTGCTATGAATTGTCCCAATATTTCCAAAACTCACTACTATATGCTTACGGTACAGTCAGGTCCTGAGGTCACATTGACACAATTGATAACCGTTGAAATTGTTGTAGGAGGTCAGAAGGCATGATTTGCACAAACACAAAAGACCCAACGGTCCTTGCTCTTGTTTGATTCCCCACACAGCTCTGTAGTGCGAAATCAGTGATGTTTTTCGCCATGTTAAAGTATAGGGGAATTTATGTTCAAACTAGCCAATCTATGAACTACCTGTGTCTTCGCTTTCTCAAAAAAAAGAATAAGCTTCACGTGCAGGCGCGGATCCAGGGGGGGTGCGGGTGGGTGCCTTGGCACCGTGAGGTAATAAGATATTTACTGGGTGGGTCAACTTTAATTAAGTTGACCCAAAAAATATGGAAAACTAATTTAATGGGGGGGCCCAACTTTAATTTCCAGAATTCCCAACATATTGCTATTATTAAAACAAACAACAACGAAACCCTTATAGTGTCAACAATGGGAATGAAGTAATTATTACCTCATCTGCTAACAAGATTTAATGCATGTATACCTATATACAACATCAAGAGACACGTGGAGATTTCCAGCAAGTGTATTTTCCCCATTTTTTCAACATTTTTAGATGCTTACTAATGTATTTTAATACGGTCGGAGTTGGGCTTATTCACGAAGCGGTGATTAAAAATCATTTCAGTTGTGACTTAAAAGCCAAACTCACGTCTTTATGTATCATAATAAAAAGGAGTAGTCTGCTTCTCTATATGGAGCTGATGAGACAGAAAACCAAGTTCCCCCAAATAATGTTTGGGTTTCTTTCTGTTTGTTTTGCCTAAGACAACCTTACAAAACGTTCTCGGTAGGTGTTCTACAACCAATCAAATTAAAGAATTTTGTATCCTCAAAAAACTCTCCTCGGTCTTTTAAGTGTATTACGGGCCCTTGCGTTGTATGGTGGTATTGAGAGTGCTTATATGAAAACTCACAGGAGAAAGGCCTCAATGGTACTCATCACATGTTTGTGCAGACCTTTTCAAAACGTGAAGTCATAAGTTTAACAAAAAACATGGGTATTTTCCCGAATTTAGAATAAGAAGGTTAATTTCTTCGATATATGAAGAAAATAAGGAGGTTAGCATATATGATTGTAACTGGTATCACTTTTCATACAACATCAAAATGAGTAATTATGAATTGTAGTGCCATTTCAATTTGTTCTTTTTTATTTAAATAATAATTTAACTTTTGTAAATGAGCTTTCATATTATATATAGGAGTTGTGCGTTTTATTCAGATAAATAAGGCTGTGTTGAAAACTCATTTGCGTAAATCGTACGAAACTTGAGTTGATGACATATGCATTTTTGTGACTAAAACATTTATTCCTTTGTATTCGTAATTCAGAAATTTATTATTTGTTTTTTAATTCTGACTATACACAAATTAATCCACAAGATATTCGACAATAATAACAATATAACAAATGCAAGAAAAAACACACTCATCGCACGAACACGCTTCTGAGTTAACTAAAACATTGCCATTTTTTGAAATTTGTAGTGGCAGATTGTAACAATAAACAAAAATAATTAGATACAATACCAATTTTATTACTCATGTCAATAATATTAATTATATTACCATCAAGATGTTGTCGTTTTCTATACTTTTTTATTATTCATCCCCATGAATCTAATTGACTGCAAATAACCTTCCCAAGCTAACGTGAGCCTTTATTCAGTGCCTCAGCCCACTTAATCAAAAATCATATGAATATTGAGGGTCCCCCGTGCACGCTAAGTCGAATGGACGATTTCAAATCACTGTGTTCATACTAATAATTCATTTGAAGAGATATGCTATTGTGCTCAGTCGATTAGTCATGTTAGTCCTTTATTTGGAAGGAAGGAGCAGCTTTTGGTATAGTGAAAAGATAATATTTTAAAAGTTATACTAGAGTGATGCTTAAGGCAAAAAACACAAGGAACAAAAACAAATTTGTTTCAAAAGTCATTTGTAATTTGGAGCCATTCAACTGCATTTTGTTTTATTCAGAAAATTGGGGCTTTTTGGACAATAATACAAGTCTGATATTACTTTTAATACAGGTGAACCTAAATCATATTTGGTTTGAATCCATTATTATTAGTTTTTGGAAAACATGTGATTTACAATACTAGTTTGACTTAGAATTGGATGATCTAAAATAAAAACAATAACAAAAATGCCAGTTGCATTTTCGTTTTTTGAGCTATTACTGCAACAGAACACTTAGATTTTATATCGACTTGTATGTGCAATTTGTATTGTAGTGTTCACTCCACCGGCTTACTTGCCCCGAAGTCGCGATCAGGTTGATTAAATATTTTGTGTATTAAACTTCACAAAGGTAGGGGATTTCAGCATATTCCAAGTCCTTAAGATGGTGATCTTCATTAAATTAGTATAGCCTTTAGTATAATTTTTCACTCCAACTACCCTGAATATCATAATTGAGTGTAGAGTCCACACCCTGGATTTTCCGGGATATGCTGAATTGCTGAGTGACTATTCATTAGCATTCATTATTTAACTGAAATACTGCAACTTCATCAATATATTTTTGGGCCAGATAGTATACTGGGTGGCAATAATTAACTGGGTGGGCCCATGTTTGGGTCATTGGGCATCACCTGAGTTATGGGTGGGCCAATAACATATAAACTGGGTGGGCATGGCCACCCAGTTTTATGTTATTTACCTCCCTGCCTTGGCACCCACCCCCCCCGACCGCAGTGAAAAATTTTGGAAGGAACATTCTACAGCAATGAAATAAAGAGAGGAAATGACACTGAGTTTGATTACCCAATTTGACCCTAAAAAGTATAGATTCGGCATCGCTCAGAAAAAACACGAAACAACATACGTAGTCAGACACGCCTAACTTTGAACTCATCCATGCCTTTCTGTGAGTCGGACAATGACAGACGTTCCAATACTCCTGACTGCAAATCACTGGAAATTACGACTATGACTGATGTTTACCAAGCTCACTCGAGATAATCAGAAAAAAAACAGGTTTAAATTAACGCTCATGGACGGTCATAAGCCGTGGGGAACGATGGGGACATGCCCCCACTTGTGGGGGTGGGGGAACAATATCAATCCCCCCCCCACCATCCCGAGGCCTACCTACGCCCGCTTACCGGTGCGGGGACACCTTCGGCACCTCTCCCTCGTCGAAAACCTCATTGTGACAATGGACCACGACTTACGTTTGGCAAATACTCTGTACGCCATAAATTCCCAATTTCGCGCTATCTGGACGAATACTAGACCTGATTTCATTGCAGGGCCTATTTTGGTTGAGAAATGACTGATCGTCTCGACCATTTTTACTCTACCTTGTAACGGCCAGCACGTGCACTAAAAGACGCTCACCAACTCAAGCGAATTTAGAGCAGGTCGTTAGTAGCAAATTATTTCACTTCGAAACACAAACCAAAATAGGCTACGCAAAATTGCGTTATGTCTTTTTCCGAACTAGATTAATGTTTCAAAACTTAAACGCGCCCAACCCGCTTCGCGTCTGGCAATTAGGTCCTACCATGTTTACTTTTTTCATCCTAAAAATTAAAATATGAAAATGACAAATTTTAATTTTTTAGTTTTTATATCTTTTTTGTGATAAAATCATGGTTTTTGTAATTTTCCTTGAAATATTTGTGAAAATGAAACACTCCGGACTTATTTACCATTGCTTGTTTTTGTTTACTGTGAACAATAATGGATGCTTGAATGTTCCATTCATACATATGAAGCCTTAGTGTATGATAGGAAGTGGAAGAGTGGTTTCCTTTGAATGTACAAATACTCAATCAGTAAACGAAGCTGGACCAATTCGTCTTTTGGATAATTCCATATTTACTCAAACAGTACGAAGTCGGTTTGAGAAATACTGTGAATAGAACACATAGAAAATTAGTTCCCGTTTTTATTCAAACTTTTCGGTTGGTAATTAGTACGTGATTTGATTGAAACGAGACGCACGGTATGGTATTATTACTTTTTGAAATCTTTTAGTATGATGTGAAAATTTTAGAGAGGGCCCCCAGGGTAAGGAGTAAAGTTTGGCGACGGTTTTTTTGTTCGGTCTTCATTTGATTGAATATTCATTTTTTTGTTTACACTTTTGCAAGTCTTGTACATGATATCTAGTGCAGGGACATTTTGGGTACGATAAGTACGCGGTCTGTAAGTTTCAGCCGCAGATGGTGGGGAAAATACCAATTTATCGGTCGCGCGGAAAATGCGGCGGAATTGACGGAAATTGCGATTTCTCTTAGATCGCGAGAGCGCCGACCTTTGTCTACATTAATATTATTTGTTGATTTCAATATGCTTTTGGCAAACCTTTCCATATGGATTTCTTATCTCGATTTTAGATCCTTAGGTGGTCAACATCTCATTTTTTCAAGAATTTACAACTCACTATAACCCGCAGAAAAAAAGGTGCAAAAGAGGTTCTTAACTTGGCCTCTATATGGAACCCTGTAAGGTTCGGACCAAAACGAGTTCTTTAACTCCTGTATAGCATATTTTATGGTTCTGTTAGAAACCTTTTAGGCGGGCTTTTTGAGTTCTCAGATTTTTAAGAACCATTTTGAGGGTTCCAGTCTTGAACGTTCCATATAGAGGACAAACAGGTTCTAAGTTGTATTTTTCTGAGAGTGTATAAAAATTTAAATGCTTGTTTGAGATTTTAGGCGATTTTTAGTATTGAAGAAAAAAAGTAGAATTCTAAAAGATTTTATATAAACGCGACTCTCTGGGATCGAATTCAGGATATTTTCAATGTTTAATAGAAAGAGCATACCTTGAAATGCTTTTCGGTATAGGGATCTAATTTGCCCATAAGATGTTTAATTTTTTATGACAGGTTTTATGCAAAAAAAAAAACCGGCTCTTTTCAATGGAAGAGCATTAATTACATCTGACAATTCTAGCAAATTTTTTATGTATAAACACGACTCTCTGGGGCTGAATTATAGGACATATTCCATGTTTAATACAATGCATATCAACAACAAATTTTACATGAAGTAACAAAAACAATTGACCCGACCTGTAACGAAGTTGATTGTCTATGCTGAAAAATGAAGGAATTCGGTGAAGAAATGAGGAAGATGTGATAGATTTTGTAAGCTGATCTATTTTACCCTGTTTATACTATACAGTTAAGCTGGGTTTTCAGTTCTATCATTTTGTCTGAATATGGTGACAAATCTTTATGAACTTTGTTTCACAAGAGTAAATAAGAAATCAGATTCAGTGAATTCAATGATACTCAGTACATAATTCAATGAATCTAATAGATCAGATTATTAATTTTAAATATTGTAAACATTCAAAACGTAAATTATCACCTGGTGCAGATAATGCAAACAAGATCTCTTTCCAATAACTTTATTCTCTAAATTTAACTATTTTTGTCCATTGCCATAAGCTGGAAAAAAATGAAGACAATTCTTCAATGGTAGAAATCACCGCTGAAGGAAGACTTCATTGAAAACTAAGACACCAGACATAATTATAATATTTTCTTTGCCAAGTTCAAGAAGCGAACGTTTATAACGTTTAGAAACTTGACTTTGTGGACTGGGCAATAGCAATATGAAAGTGTCTTTAGAACAGTGTTATTTGTGCAATTTTGTTAAGTGAAAACTCTTATCCGAAATACTTAATATGTTTCAAATGCATTTTAAAACATGTCATTGACCAATGAAAGTTCCTTCTGATCAAGTTGATTTTGTGCAATATTTTATGAAGGGAACTCCCATCCAAAATATGTTTCAAATCTGTTTAGAGATGCTATTGATCCATGAAAGTTTTCTCCGATCCATATCATTTTGTACAATATTTGGTGCAAACACTTGTTAAAGAATACGGTTTGGCTTTATATTGTTATTGTTTTGAGAAGAATGTTTGTTATTACCATTAACCTACCAGTGCCGCAATAAACCACTTTTATTATAAGGATAAGGACCATAGGCCTATACTCTGGTTCATAATTTCTTGGACAGTTTAGAACGTACGCCCGCTTTCCCACCACAAACCGGCGCACCAATCGGGTTACACGTAGACGCAATACGCACAACGAGCAACGCGCGCGTTTGTTATTCCGAATTTTGCCCAGATATAGGGCATTCGACAGGATAATCGCAGGCACTCGAGAGCAGAAGGCTCGAGGGCTGCCTGCACTGACCATACGGTCAGTGCAATTATCCTGCCGAATGCACTGAGGCGTGTGCCTATCCGTCATATATACTTTGAGAAACAATATACCCAAATCATTACATTACATTAACGTCATTTATCAAAATTTGAGTAATTCACTTCTAAAAAATCACTTCTACACTCCAACATGTCAAGTTTATACTCTAATAGTGCAAAAACCTTGACGCAATCATTGTTTATTAGTTTGGTTTTTGAAAATAATCTGAAAGTGCGAGAAAGATCAGAACTCTCTAAGACGCTTAGAGTGGCTATCTTTCTCGCACCTGGCAATTTCAAAACAACCCCTTAGTGATCAACGTCTTCAATTAATTGAAAGAAAGATTACACTTTGTGACTAACCGCTTACTTTTTTTTTTTTCAAAACAAACCTCAGTGAAACGATTTGCATATAATAGCATAGAATTTTCTTCTACCAATTCAACTCCCATGTATTAGATATTAAAGACCAGCGCAGACATGCATGTACAAAACTGAACTGGTTTTCTGCATTGAAAACGATTTTATTTGTGAATTTTGTATTTCTTTAAGTAATACTTAATTCTTATGGGCCTACTCTTATATAGCAACATGATATAGTCTCATTCTCTACCTCCGTGCATTATGTCATAACATTGGGGCAATCTACATGGAGCGCAGATCCAGATCCGATGCGCATCAGCGAGATCCAGATCACAGAATCCAATTATTGTAGACCGTTTAGAACTCTACACGGCGCAGTGCGTGCGAAAGTACAGCGCCCTTTCGAAGGCAGTCAAGCGTACAAATACACTCGTAACCTTGGTGATCCTAGGAATCTTTCGCGTAGCCTAAAAGTAACGCAGCGACACTAACAAGCGTGTAAACACACCATGTACTCGTTTTTACAGATCTGGATCAAGTTTGCCGTTTCCCTGTAACCAAACTGGATACGAGATCTGTATCCGACCTGGATCTACTCTGCCGTGTAGATTTCCCCACTGACCGCAGCTTTGTACGCACGCGTCAAGTATGCCATCTTTGTGCGCTAGTGTGAAAACCCGTCCGCTTTAAGCAGCGTGTGGCGGTTTACTTGTGAGCGCCCACCAAATCTCGCGCTGACGGTCACTCTACGTTAGCAGCCTAAAACTTCCTGAACAGCTTTCGAACTTTACAAATTATAACTATTAAGGAATTTATATTTAAGAACAATCTTTAATTTCCAAACGTCGCGTCCTTTGGAGTACAAAAAAGGCTGTTCGCGTTAATTAAGATGTACGCATTACGGAAACAAACAGTACCCAATCACATTATTTGAAAAATGGTTGCGCATGCATGTGAATTCAACTAATACTTTATTACGAGAAACCAATATTTTGGTAGACGTTTCATATAGAAGCAGGGGCGTCCCCAGACCATTTTTAATGTGGAGGGTGTTGAGTCTGTGTTGCCGACAAAATCATGGGCCGGCTTCAAGAATTATCAAATAATCAATACCAATAAATAAAATAACAATATTTTTTTTCACTCGGTTCGAATTCTGAAGAGCGGGGGGGGGTTTTTGTTCCCCAGCTATGAAACAAAACAAACAACATATGATATTCCGCCATCAATCAGATGCGCCGACATTATACCCTTTTCGCCGACAAAAAATCACATGTTTGGCCGACAGAATCTTGTAATGGGGGGGGGTGACAACCCCCCCCCTCTGGGGACGGCCCTATTTAGAAATCCCATTGAATGCAAATGAGGTATTGCTATCCATTCCGTCAAGCGCTACTGCCACACGCCATTAAGCGCATGACGGAATCAATTGTGTATACCTCAGTTGCATCAATGGGACTTCACGTCCACCAATGTTTTTTTTTTTCAACATAATATCTAAGTCAGAACTGACACGCCATAGATTGAGTACTAAGTTCGTAGAGGGGTAATATACGATGCAGACCATGTTAATTGATTTGATCAGTAAGTCGATATCAAGTGTATCAAGTCGATATCAATTATTTCTAGTTGCTACTAGAAGTTGGTACGTTTGATGACCCGCGTGCATTATCTGATGCCCCGTACATTATCTGATGACCGGTGCATTATCGATTACCCTTGCCTTAATCTACCGAGAGAGCCCAGTTGCCTTCCGTTGAAAAATAATCACGCTTGAAAACAATAGATAATCGAGAAAGTAATTAATATAGAGAATACCAATTGACCCATATGAGTGAGGTATATATTCTTTTTACAACAAAATGTGGTTTTACTGTGTGAAATCCACTAGAATAGGATAAAAATGGGCAGTGTGTACAAACTTGTTTATATCTCTTCCCTTTTTTTTCAAAAGCGATTTCTTTTCCATTTTTTTTCAGAATATGAAGTGTACATTAGTGTTACGATATGTCAGAAAATCCGGTTTGACTGAACATGTCGGTTCGGCAGTATTCCCATGCACACTATTTTTTAATACATCCTGTAAAAAGAAAACCTGAAAGAGCAATACTTGGATTATTTTTCTTAAAGGGATCTAAACTATCCGAAGATATATTTTTTACATTGTTATGGCAGTTTTTTTTTTTTTTTTGCAAAACACTTAAAAGATGTTTATGAACCGTGTTTATGGCTTAATTCAAACAAAACCTCCCAGCAACTAGATTTTTAAGACCGTTGATCACACCTAGATTATAAGTGAATCACTTGTAAAGTTCAAATTGTTTCTATTAAATTGCATACGAAAATGTGTTTTTGGAAAGTGAACATTGGAGGGTTTCCGCGCGGCGGGGGACACCCACTCCCGTACCCCACCTAACAGACTCGTTTTGACAGTGTTTACTTAATTCACAAAATGTAATCCATCGACTATATTTTTCTTTTTAAATACCGACTTTAACGCTACAAATTTCAGATTGTTTCTTGAAAAGCGATCATTGCAGGGGTTCCGCGCTTCCCGCGGAAGGTCGAAAATCACTCCTCGTCAATTTCCATTTTCAGTTAGTCGCCCTCCGCTTGAGTGTATTCTGTTTAAAGTTAAATTTTTTTTTAACTCACAACGATTAAAAAAATCGGCTCGCTGTGCTCGCAGGGTAACAAATACCCATTTTTTTTACTGACGGTTCGAAAATCTGAGAGCAAAGATGGTTAGAACACATTCCCCTAACAACTTCCATTATATAAGTAAGTATATACCCCACCCCGATTGAGTATGGTTTAACGTCCCTGAACAGTGCAGACGATTCGTCAACTTGTAGTCATCGTACACGTACATTACTGATATGTTCCCCAAATTATAAGAAATGTACAAAAGAATTTTTAAAAAAATCCTTTCGGGATTTTTCAGTTTTGAGATGAGAAAGGCTAAAAAAAATTTTTTTCAGAACTGATGGCAAACCCATTATAAACAAATTCTATGTGTCCACATTTGATTTCATGTGTCGAAATTTAATTATGAAAAGAAATGTCACTGAATGACGTCATATCATTTCTTATCTTTTATTTGAAAAAAGATTCAAAATCCGCACAACATTTTTGTTGATAAGCGTTTACAACTCTATGTATTAAGATTGCACTGTCCGGGTGAAATGTTAAAACCTATGTATTTCTTTAAAAGTTGCATTGCATTGTGGGAAATTATGACTTCTGTACGTAATTCTTGTACGTATACTACTTGTCGTTTCTTCTGGACTGCTGAATACGCTCACTGGTAATCCTATATACTCGGTGTCCTGATCATATTGTCTGAAACAATCTTTCCATCACACTTAATTGATATGAACTTCCCCCATCAACTACATTGGAAAAGCTTGATTTCTATGATAACATGCAGAGCTCCGCCGGCTTTCGCGCAGGGGTGATGGAAACTTTCCCCACCCAACCCACGCGCCGCTATCCCATCTCATCTTGACCTCTCTCTTGGCACCCCCTCCAGTGAGGTCTGAATCCGCCCCTTTCACGTGCACAGACAAAATTGTTACAGATAAGATGTCCCCTTTTGAGTTGTCAACTTTAAAATGATGTGGGGCTCCTGATTTGGTCAAGACCACCATATTAAACACGATTTTTTTCACTTTTCTCCTTGTTTATTCCAACCCAGATAATTATATCTATAATTATACCATCTGAGGTATAAGTAGACTTTTTCAACATTCTGCAATATTTGTAAAATGAAACAACGTAATTTACGAGCCCCAAACTGAAGTTGTATTCAAACTTTTCTACCAACTGAGAGGTCAGCGCTGCACCATTGTTTTCAGGTGACAAGAAAATAAAGCATGCATCGGACCTGCTAGACTGTCTCACTGGGTAGGCTAACTTCTTCAAAGACAACCAAAATTGGTAAGGACGACCGCTACCTGTTACTTCGGCATGATTTCCTTCTTGTGATTGGAACCCAGAACATCCCAAAAAATTTTGTAAAAACCCAAGTCTAATCTGTTGTATATAACATTAGTAACCCATGTAATTAGTACCTGCAGATGTACTGCACTGTGATGAACTACGCGCATGTAGTGCAATATCAAATTATATTGCATAAATGTCAGTGTTATGTACTTCATTGTAATTTAATGTAAAGCTGATGTAATACAATATTACCACCCTAGAAATGAAAACACAGAAGACAATGCGATATAATGTGCGCATATTTGCCAGAGTTAGTCTCCTATTTATTTCCAATTCCCAAATCAAAGTATTCCAAATATTTATATATCCACATTCCAGTTTCTTTCAAAATCCAAAAGCCTCAGTCGACCAGTAATGTACCACCACTGGTTCCCACTCCTCAAATTTGCCAAAGAAGGTACCGCGGAACTGAACAGGCCTATACTCGACGCATAACCCCGCAGCCGCGCTCAAGTGGCTGTAAGCCTGTTAAAACTAATACGGGGATCCGTTCCCTTCTCATACCGTCCCCGGTAAGGGGATTTAGCCGCTGCCTATGTTTTCAGTTTTTTGGTAGACTTATGGACCCATCTTTTTTCACATTCATGCGGGACAGGAATATTATTATTAACAACAATATACAATGTTGAATCTTAAAAAGATTTTAATTATGGGAAATCCACCAATTTTTGGAAAAAATAAAGATTTGATGACGTCACGGAACGGCATGATTGGTTTCTTTATTTGCCTTCGGTGGACCCATTCAGGTAAAAATGACGTACGTATCCCTACATTGGAAAAAACCAACCGATTATCGTCGGTCAGTAGGGAAAAGGTAAATTTTGTAATGTTTTAACATAATCGGTTTGTCTTTTGGAAAAAATAATGCACTTTGGACTTTGGGCAGAGGGTCATGTACAGGACTTGATTTAACATAGTCGGATTTATATATATGGGGGTCGCCCCCTAAGAGCAAACGTGATCCTGTGCCTTGAACACCGTGACCGGTAACCCTGACCACGTACACCAAACTATTCCATCTCGTTACCTTTATAACTACAATACAAAAGCAAATCAGCAAGCATCTTGATCCTTCTGTTTTCACGGCGTAATCGATCAAGATGTGAGACTATACATATGGTTTCTTTAGTAAACAGTAGGGTAGACACGATCTGCTCGATTTGGGCATTGGGATTTCCAAACGGTACTTTGTGAAACTTCTCTACATGATTTACTTATGGCAGTCTCGGTGCCCAGTAGACATTAAAAAATCATCTCTTAAACCTTTGTTCAAAGATCTTATAATATCATGATAATTAAGAAAAATATTGGTTTCAAACATCCGTCGGGTTATGGATTACCCCGTTGCAAATAGTTTAATTTCCAATAACCGTGTCGTGTATATTTAAATATTCGTGGCCTTAAAAGTTCAACATCAATCATGCTTCTGTTTATACCTGGTGCCATAACTCAAAACTCAGAAAACTTCCCCTGCAAAAAAGTAATCTCTATCAAACATAATACCCTTGAACATACCCGCCATGCCTACAGAGGTATGCTCCGTAGCCATGCGCACCGATACACTCTACTATCAAAACAGCTCTATTATATTAGTATACACCCCAAAACCATTGGCACTCCTGGATTCGCGCCTTATATAGGGACAACCCTGTACTTTTCTACGGGTGAGAGCTATTTTGAGAGGGGCGCGCAGCAATTAAACTTTGTAGTACTCCTAGTCCACGCGTTCTTAATACTGTGTGCTCTTCGGTCAATACAATGTGCAAGTGGTAAACACAGAGGTTCACTGGTAAAAGTAATTTATGTTTAATATGTTAAATACTAACCTGTTAGGCAGGTGCGCTATTGAATCCTGGATATGGTAACGATGGTTTTTGCGCTGTCCATACAAGGTGATTTGGACATCATCAATTACCGTCCATACGTACCTAAGACTAATGCTCTAATCCATCGTCATACCCACGCAAGATTGTCCAACGTAGTTCTTAAAGCACGTTGATGAATTTGAAAATAAAAACCTTGGCCTAAACACAAAAAAGGCAAACAGCAATTCTGTTATTAACTCGCCTAACAAAATTGGGAAATTACTTGGTCATGTTCATTGTAGGAACATTTAGACGGAAGCAAACAGTAATGAACTTATACGTACCTGTATAGTGGCCCCAAGTAGCATTTTAAGTAGTTTTCCCATCTTTACTCAGTTTTTTAAGTCTAACTATCATTTTTAATTTTTTTTTCTCTGTAATATTTATTGAAGCTTATCTTACTACTCAGTAAAGGATACCAAAACAAAAACCCATATGCACTTTTATTTTAGACTTAGCTCTGCTCCCGATGTTAACCTTTATTTTTAATGCGTACATGACAATTCTTTTCAATGACCAATCTTCCATTATAATAATTTAGTGCTATTCTCTTACCATTGTACATTCTATGTATTAACAATTCCTTGTTAGTTTATTAACCACTGTTATATTGGTGGTAGACAAAATGTTTAGATACATATACATGAACCTATACGAGACTACCGCTATATTCCAACAGGTGTTCAACAACTCTTTAGTTAAACTGGGTTTTTATCTCTGAAGATATGAGGTAGGTAGGTGAATAATGATGTGCACTACAGTAAACATCAATTTGTCATCTTTTTTTTTTAATTTCATAATTTTAATTATTGTTTCTTATCCACTTCAACTACTTCATAGATAAATGATTGTTTAGTGTGTAACAATGTTAAACAGCTTTTTGATACAAGGCCTCAAAATAATGTTTATTTTAGATATACAGATACAGATACACACTTGTTTAGTACGTACAATATAGGTAGCATTGCATTGCATTATGGGGGACTTGAGTCAAACACTTTCTAAGACACGTGCAAGTTAAGCAAAGACCAATTCTGCCTCGCAAGGTCACAGGTTGTTCACATTTAGACATCTAAGTTCAAAGCAGAAAAATGTTAACGCCCAACATAACCACCAATTATTTTTATGGCCGGTGACATTTTAACAATTCTATTGATCAGAAGGTTTAATAAATACTGTCAGAGTAAATACATGTATGAAAGTCAATTACGTCAAAGGCTTCCCTTCTGCAGATTCATTTTATCCTGTTTGTATTCCAATACATTGAGTGGAATTCCTCTGGGGGAGGAACTCTGATTTAGTTTGGGTGCTAATGACATGCCTGTTGTATATAACTTTGATTCAAATTAAAGTGACATTTCAATAAAATTTGGCACTATATTTATACCTGCTGCCCACATTTTTGCATATTAAAGGTGATTGTTCCGATCGTTCTAGGACCTCCCTGAGTTAACTGGAAGTAGTATCAAGTTGATAATCATGATGAACGGCCCGTATTTATTTCTCATTATCCTCCTGAAATTTCGGCTTCCAAATCAATTTGATTTCCCCAGATCTGACCAAAACACTGTCATTTCATGGTTTAAAAATCATATAGCACAGTAGTGAATAGGGTGTGAGACATGCCTTAAGTCAGCATAAACATGCAGGTTTGTTTCCCAGCGGTATTCGTTGATCAGGCTCCCATGTTTCAGGCTACCCATATCAGTAAGAAACCTGATACACACAATCGGAACAAGTCACCTTTAACTAAATTTTCCTTTTTTCAAAACTCTTTTAGGGGAAATTTTGACTTAAAATCATATAAATTCAGCAAAAAATGCCACATTTATTAATTCAAATCCACTGACTACACCACTATTTGTGGATTTAAATTCATAAAAATGGCAGGTGGGTTCACACCCCCATTATCATTTATGTAATTTTGGTGTTATGATTAATTTTGTTTTAATCATATGATTTAATTATAATTAGTCTACTATATTTGGGTCGTCATCTCAATTTGGGAAATGGATATATCAATTCTTGCAAAAAAACTGTGTTCCAGTGGCCCTTTAATTATGAAATTTGCAATAAAGCGCTTTTTTACTGTAGAGACCTTGCATATTTTTTGGTAAATGGACATACCTTCATACCGGATCCATTTATTTCAGCTGCTGTAATTTCTGACAATAAAAAAGGAAAAGAGCAGAGGAGAAAAAATTAAACTGACTGAAACGGCATATATGATGCCATCATGGCAAGGTACAGCTCTCTCCCAACAAAGATGCAAATGACCAAACAGCATTAGGCTTGCATGCCTGCCGTCAGTATAACGACACGTCGCGTAATTAGACACGGTCCACGGCTAATACACACCAAATATTTGGAGGGGGTATTGCTACTTTGCCTGTTATTTTATTTGGAATACAAAAATAACCATAGTACTCTATGGATGATAATTGTATTAATTAAATTGCAATATAATTGAGTTTCCTTTAAAAAATTAAATTACAAAATATTTATTAAATTGAAAAACTTTAAGTTGAAGATAAATTTTTTATCATAAGTAAATATATCAGATAGCTCCAACTGTTAAGGGAAATATTGTTCCCATCAACATAACCCAAAAAACTACATTTGCGTTCCCTGGACCGCGAGTGTCGCCTGCCGTCACGGTTGTGAATGGGGCCAAAGTCACATAGGTCATCAACATGTCACCCCACCCCCCCCCTCCTTTCCAACCAAAGTTACATCATGGTTCTAGCCTTACGGAACTCATACAGCCTGCACTATATTAAGTGTAGTCATTTTGACTGGGTCAACGGTCACTAAGGTCACCAAGGGCACCTGAGGTCACCAACATGCGCCCCACCCCACCCCCTCCATTTCCACCAAGTTATATCATTGTACCCCTTACAGAAACACATCCGTGCCATGCAATCTATTAGGGGTTAACATTTGACCACAAACACACCACCACCAGATAGACACCCAGACACACACACCCTGACATACGCCCGATAATTACCTTAGTGCCTTCTGCAATTCTTGCAGGCGACACAAAACGAGCTACTATTTCACCATTACACATTTTCATTACACACCAGCAAGATTTTAATCATATCTATAACTTAGTTTTGTCAAACTTTGATCCCGTGTAATATTTAGGTCATAAAATTCCTGTTTCCTAAATGAATTTCCACGGCCCTGGCGCACTTCCCACATCACCGTACAAATTAGGCATGAGTTATTGCAGC
>JAMKCH010047854.1:0-23402 GCA_023653785.1 Ophioderma brevispina
TGAAACGATCCAGTTTTTTTTTTTTCACATCCGCGCTTTATTTTTTGAAAGCTTTCGTGACAATTTTGGAGTTAACAATTTGTATACTTGATTTTGTAATAAGGATACTAATTTGCAGCAGGGAAACAAGTCCATCAACCAGGTCAAAACAGTAAGTATTTTGTGTGTACACGCTAAGCGCAATCCAATTACCGTTCGCCTGTGGCAGTGGGTTGAATCACACTGACACAGATGCGATCTGTGTATTTTCTTCTGACCTTTCTGTGTCACATCTTGCAGTTTAAAACAGTTAAACTGTCCACATTAAACCAGATTGAGCCTTTTAAGAAAGACCATGATTCAGCGTCTTCGTTTTCCAGGTCACTTGAGCTCACAATGGTCGATCATAATTGAGTGTGGCGCAATCACCCTCTCTTGAAAGATCCTCACTGTGCGCCTAAAACATCTTCAAAATGTCAGAAAATGTGACCAATATACGAACTCTCAGGATATAATAAAACAAACTTCATAATTTTTGGGAGGAAGAATGTGGACAAATACTCAGCACGTGAGGTGGGTGATTTTGCTTAAGTTTTTTGTGTCCCAGAATATAAATCGCTAAAACGCGACACTTTAAAACAGAGCTAAAAATAGATATGTTTTTCGCAAAATCTTTAATCTTAGATATTTTATAAAGGGAGAAAAATACAAATTGAAATTGGAGACTTGAGTATTGATATATTTGACTACATGTTTTTTATATTAAAAAGTGTTTTAACATTTTGAAAAGGTGTTTTCTTCTTAGATTAAAACTGTGTTGGCTAATGTTCCTATTTTTAAAGTATTTATGGTGGACGGGACACTGCGCTAAGTTTTATGGTTTAATTACAATTAGAGTAAGAATTGCCTTTAATAACCAAGAATACACATGAACACTGGGAACCATTCAAACTGGCATTTTGTATCATCAGCACGTCGGCAATTTGAGTCTTCGGGTGAAATTGTGGTCTTTTGGGGGGGGGGGGGGGGGGGGGGGGTGGGCAGCGCTCTCTGAATCAATGGAATGCGTTTACAAATGTCACTGTTTTTGAATTTCGCGGCCCTAGATGTAGCTCATATGCATGTTGAGTTCCAGTTTGACTAACCTCCAATACCCTAAAAGTTCCGGCTTGACTTACTGCAATCACCTTAGTCCTGCTAGATGACTTCAGGTTGCTTTGTACATTCAACTTCTGTTGTTAACTTTAACGACCCGAAGTCATGCAAGATCTGTACTTTTTAACCTCCTTAAGGCATGATAAAATAAATCAAAATTTCAAAATTAATTTTCATAAAATAAAATTGGTGTCCCCTTGGAGTAGAATTACTAGCCCTGTTTTAATATGAATGTCAACCCACATCTCTCAGATTAGAAATAGTGAAGATTTTTGAAAGAAAAAAATGTGTATAGACATGCATGTTCATATATGGGCATTTCAATTGAAATTTGGTGCCAGTCGAAGTAGAAAACGGAAGTGTTGCTATCTCCCCTACCCATTGCATTTGGGAGTGGCGAGTTGCCAAATGCGTAAAATTTTTCACCTACTGCATGTACAAAATGTGTAATCGATGTTGCCATGTGTCAAGCCTCTGGGCTCTCCCAGTGTAATAATTAAAAAATCATCGGCCGGACAATTTCCAATTTTTTTTTCGCTGGTAACAATGCACCAAACGACAACGAGTTGCGGGACCATTGAGCAAGTTTAATGTTTCTCGACCTCGCCGAGTCAAATTCCCATTGTGCAAACAATCTTAGAACTTCTGAGTGTTTGTGCATTACACGTGTGTTAGAAAGGTCACACGTGTCTTAGCAACTACCCACAAGCAAACCCACGTGGCAACACTATCGTGACGCCATTTTGGGAAAGGAAATATTTTATGTATGACTTTGCATTGCTAACTAATCTCAAAAATAAATGCCTGACGATGGTCATGGATGTCTAGGATCATTTTATATTCGATGATGCCTTGGGGAAATCAACGACATAGTGTAATGTTCGGGTTAATTTTCCATACGGCTTTCATGTGCTTGGGCGGTAACTAATACCACCATAATGCTGTAAATTACCCTGGTGCCCTGTGCCTTGGGTTTCGCTTATGGCTCAAGTGGTGAGAGACCAAAGTCGTGGGGAACCAGCGTAGCTGTAAATGCAAATGTGATCAATTTGCGGCAAGCAAGTGAATAACTTGTCCACTCAATAAATTAATCTTGATCACCTCCCCTTCGGCCCCTCAAATGATTTCCCTGCACAATTTATACGAGGGGGCCGAGGGGAGTGATCCAGATTCTTCTTCTTTGCCGTGTCCACCACCAAGCATGTTGATTTAAATGGCGTATTGTCGCCCATTTTCCTTCGATATACGTCAAACTTTTATCAGCTACACTAACATTTTTTATATTTATACAACCGCACAAAAATCAAATGAACAATAAGGTTGTAAATCAAAAGGTTGTTGAGATATTGTGCAAGGGTTTTTCTTCTTTCTGCAGCCAACGGCAGTCAAAGCTGAGTACACGGGACTACCACCGCAGTGAAAGGGCTGGGTCCTAGCCTAGAGGCGGGTCTGAAAGAGGGGTGGGAGGTAAAAGTAGTGAAGTAGTTTTTTCTTTTTCTGTTTGTCGGAAGTTCTCTCGAATTATAGTACTGAACAGTTTTTGGCGGGGAGGGAGTCCGGCCCTCTATTAAAATAGTCCATTCTCAGTTTGATGGGGAAAGAACATACACGTGATTTTTAGCCTCCTATATTATTCTTAATTACACACACACACACACACTAGCCCTCACACATCATAAGCATACAAACCATACATACACCACACGCGCATACATATAATGTACACACATACACCACACATCCACACACACACCATTTTTATAATTTATAATAGCCTATAGGCCTATAAAAACTCATCTTATTTTTCAAACAAAACCTGTTCAACCCAATGAGGCAAACCTTAAACATTTTCTTTCGGCTTTAGAAAACAGTTGCAGCCTAAATATCTGTTATGAATCGCTAATATATAGCTCATATATCAGCTGACGCATAGTTTGTTTTTCAATCGACATCGTGTATCACTTGTGGCCACTCAAGTTATTTCATGCACAAAACGTCATCACGTTCCGGCCCAAAACCGGGCCGTCTGCGTCGGTCCGTATGAAATTCCGGGTTGCCATAAATTCACGCTGCGTCAAAGCACCCGAACGTCCATTTTATTTTAACAACCGTACAGCACATCGACAATGGAAGACAACCAAAAAAAACGTTGGGATGACCAGTTATGATTGGCTTTTGAAGGCAGAATCAGGAACATATAATGGTAGAATATTGTTACCTCTATTGGAATCCCATTCGAATACCATTCGTCTCAAACGTAATTTCAACACATTTCGAGAAATACACTGGCGATTCAATGCAAGTCTAGTACTTTATTTTCGGCATCGTCTTCGACATCAGAAATCGATCACTTTCAACCTCCGATTTTGAATAGAAAACCTTCGGATCGACCATGTGGCAAGTCTCTCGTGTAGAATAAGGTGTACACTACATATTAAGCGTTTTTAATGATAATCTAACAAACTTTCAAGGAAATATCGCAAAGTTGAACACTACTTGAATTTTCGAAATAGCTGTCGGCTGTCTTAACGGATTGTCGTCTGCTGCCAATTTCCACCGTGAATGATTACGGACGCACAAACTCGGCGGTGCCTGATTCCCCGCTAGGCTGAAGGTTTCCATTTATAACTCCACCCAAATCACACTCAAATGGTCTGAATTCCCCGACTGTGACTCCACGTTAAATCTTGACATACTCTAAGTACTGTGGGATCGTATTTTTTTCACTGACTCAACACTAAATGAAGCAAAAAACATTTTGATTTTAGCATGGTTGTATGCGATCTTACGTTTTCAGTCTAAGTGCCAAATTTATCGCATAGGGGTCAGGGGTCAAGATGCAAGTCCGTGTGTGAACATAGATGTACATGTGCTTTTGCTAGTCACAAAATTGGTTTTCATTTTGGTAACTTGATGGAAACGCAAAATCACAATCCGAATCGGACATGGGACGTTTACACAAACAAGTCAAGGTCTGTGACGAATTCCCCATTCACCGCATCGTCAAAATGTACACAGCCTCGTTTTCGTTTTTTTCACATCCGGCCGGTTCGGTCGCCGATCGGTAAAGATCGCTTTGGGGTAACCCCCCCAAAAATCGTGTTTATTTACGTTTTTGAGCTATTTTAAGAAAGTACCACATTTTTGATGACGTAGGCACAGGTCTGGCCCCCTTGAAAATCTTTTGCAGCCGATCAGAAGTCATGCAAAAATACGCACGGTTCGACTGAAGTTTGGCCCTCTTTGTCCCGATAAATTTGGACCTTAAATATCGTCAAAGTCGTCCTCTATTCCAGTGAAGGTGACTAAAATTTCCTTTGCTAGCTATGATAATATTAATTTGGTTGTGATTATTTTTGTTAAAATGTGAAATTTGAAAGAAATGTGATCGATGCGAATTTGTTTTTTTATTCGATCCTCCAAAGTGCATGTCAATACAGGTTCACAGAAATTAACAATACCATTTGTACATGAATCAGCCTCTCGATAGCGAAAAATTACCCAAGTACAGTGCCGTATTTCATTATGATACCATCATTTTTATATATATTCATTCAAAATGATTCTGACAATTTTGGAATTTTATGATATATACACACATGTACTATTTGGTTGCAAATCTATTCATAATTCCGATGATTTTGGATAACGAAATGGTCATACCAAACAAGTGAAAACAACTGTCTGCTACCCCGTGGTCACGTTACCATTGATACCAGCTTCCTGATTGGCTTAGCGCGTGTTTTCTAATTTCTCACGTTGTGGGCTAACGTGGCTTCTATTTGAAATATGCCTACTTCATGGCTGTCTTTCAGGATTGTTACCAAACAGGGGACTTCAAGTGCTTTCTTATATCTGGTATGTGTTTATTATATTCATTTAGTTATTTAGGCATATAATATTATTATGCTTAAGGTGATTGTGAATAGGGTAGAAAAATTGAAAATCACTGTTATTGTTTTTCTACGGTGACCAGTTATGAAAGTGAAACCTTCCTAAAATATGTTAACCATGAATTCAATCACAATTCATCTGAAGTTTATGCCAAAAAATAAACCTTCGAAATGAAACATTAAAAAATAATACTGTGAACATTTCCTTGCCACAGTACCATAAATACACGCTTACTGTCAGCATACTGTATTTTGATAGTAAACATGATAACACAATCGAGGGACAGTATTAATTAACATATGGTTATTATTTTATTCAATCATAGAAGGATATACACATGTAATTATGTTGCAAAATAAGCATTTCTGTACTACGAGGCAGCCCTTGGATTTTGGTGGCCATCTGATTTTGGGGCATATTGGATTTTGGTGGCCATCTTGGATTTACTTTTATCCTTCTGAAATACTCTGGAGACATAACATATTTGCTATTTATTCATAATCCTGAAAATACATGTATATATCAAGGCATTTCTGTAAATACTGGCAGCCCATCTGGATTTTGCGCGGCATCTTGGATTTGGGAAGCCATCTTGCTGATTTACTTAACCCTTCTGGTACAGTGTAACACTGGACAAAAACCTAATACTTATTTAATCATGAAAATGTTATTCTTGATACCTTTCTTTAAGGGTACACACCACCATTGAACGCGCCATAGACTGTGTGTAAAATGATGGTCAGAATAATGCCTATAACTCGAGTTACCTTCGTTTTGGAAAATACGGATTATATGAATACAACCAGTAGAGATTTTGGTTCAAACATATCAAATTGAGGATTAAAGCATTTATTTTAGATTTTAGATATTTACTGATTTTGACAGATGCCGTATTTTCGGGGTTCACTTCCGACTCTTAATCGCATGCGCCTTGTTGGGTTTATACGCCGATCACACATTGATTTCATTCAAATTTCGATGTTTTCTTTCAAAATTGTCAGTACATCAGCCTCTATCGTTAAAATTAAAGTTGGTCAACAAAACCACAGAATTACTAAGAATATCTCACAATTTATAAAAAAGGAGGTACTACAGCTAGTGATAGACCTCGGACTGATATAGGCTGTGTCCACTCTATTGTGGTGTGTACCCTTTAAGAGGCAATGATTGGCAGCTGTGGTAATATTTGTTAATTCCTATGAGCAGAGGTCTTCTCAGTACTCATTTTAAATTTCGTTCAAATTGGGCTGATAGAATTTGAGATATGATAAAAAATGTAAGCAGAATTTTTATGGCGAGTTCTCAATTTTCACTCATTTTCGGCGTATTGGCGCACCTAAGTTTTGTGATTTTTGCAAAAGCGCACTAACCAAAAAACAACCTCTGAAAGACCAAAAAAAAACCTTCAACTTTGTAAAAAAATGAACAATTTTATACTAAATGGCGTTTGTTCAAAAAGTGTCTGTCGGCTGTTTGTTCATTTTTAACACTAAAGCTTGTCTTTATCCCCGTGCGCAGTCATACGGTAACCTATTTTACGCAAATTATGCGAATTTACATTCAGGGAAAAAAGCGAGGAGTGACCAACGCGAACATCTTAGCAATGTTTCGTAGGTGCCACGTTAAATAAAACGCTTTCCAAAACATATTCCGAACCAAACACCTTTCATATTTTAACAAGCAGCCTTGGACCGGGCGGTGAATAATGATTGGTGGCGAGGGGAGGGGGGGGGCGAAATGGGTTTAGATTACACGAATCCGACGGGGAATCCCTCGAAAGGACACCCGCTACGTCGCCGCCATTATGGGGGGCATAATGAGCACCAAACACACAGTACACCACACGCCGCATATTGCCCTTTACGAGCTTCAACGAACGAAATAAGAATGTACAACCACTTTTTCGCAATTTTTAACAATTTCACCGTTTATTTATATGGATTTAAGGGGAAGGAAGGGATGATGTCAGGGATGGCATAAACTGGAATTCCAGGGGAAGTGTCTTTTATGTTGTTGTTTAAAAATGAAGGTTACCTCGGCCACTTTCCGTGAACCTGAGAAATGACGACGCTTATGGTTAGAATACGTGTTTAAAAATTGGTATGGTAAGAACAGCGCGTGAGAAAAATCATTTTTCGCTAAAATTCAAACATCCAGACAAAAATAAAGTAACAACCGAATGTTGAATTTCCGTGTACGGAAAAATTAACTAGTATCCCAAAGACCGCTCGTATTTTGAAAAACGTGACATCATCCTATGCGGTTGTTGATGTTTTAGAAAGGACGTTTCCGTGCCCATTGTGACCCGATTTCGGAGATTGAACAAAATTAGTCTAGTTGTCATTGGAATTGTGCTAAGCTTGGTACTATCAGTACACGGTGACAGGGCTTGGAAAAACTGGGTACTCGGCCGCCGGGCGGGGGCCGGGAAAACGGGAAGATCGCGGGAATATTGGTTAGGTTACCCAAAAAAAAAAAGGAAGAAAAAAAAAAAGGAAAAAAAAAAAAAAAAAAAAGAGGAGGAAATTGTAAGCTCCAACAAATTTAATTGAAGAGAAAACATGAACAGAAAATATTGTGATCAAAGACTTCATCGTGTTCAGGGTTAATGTAAATAATCATACTAATGTCGCTCTTGATAAATTTAGTTCACTATTTGCCCATCTCTAAAACTCACTATTGCGATGGCATCGAAGTGAGGCGCTTGTCCTTTACCGATGTTCGGTAGATTTGTGATTACCTTTTTAATATCCTCATTCATTAAGTTTCAAGTGACACTCGAGGCGTGCGTAATCCTCATTACACCACACCACGAGGTTACTGCCGGTAAACATATATGGGTTGTTACTTTGCAATGGAATATTGTTAATCAAATCTTCGCTATTTCAAAAATAACATCTGAATTAGATGATTTAACGTTTCATTAACCCTTTCAAAAATGTTCTTTTGTGGATGGCTAGGATTGATATAAAAATATGGCATTTACGTCGGATGAAAATTCACCTGTTATATGGGCAAAGATGAAGTAAAGGTCCGTCGACCCTTGGCCAGCTTGGCCTAGTTTGAGGCAAGAAGCGTGCGTGTCTTGACAGGTCTGTGCGGTGCCACGGTGACTGACAGCTAATGACGGTACGAAAAAAATACCAATTTAGATAAACTGCATAGAGATTGCAACAACAAGAAACAACAAAATAGTAATTTCGACAGTCATATTGTTTAATCTGTCCGTTCGCCTTTTCATGATTCTTGTGGTTAATATTCGCGAGCGTCCGGAGCGAGCAATCTCTTTCTCGTTTTGCATTATTATTAAGTGTTGGGAAAATTACCCAGCCGCCTTGATCTACTTGTAGGGGCACCAGCAATTGGAATATGTGATACCCAAAATATTATTGGCGCATGCGCAAATTTTTAGCTTCCACGTGCATGGGATTCCATAAGCTTATTGATAAGTGTGAACAGAGTAAGGGAGGTACGTGAACCGATGGAGCGAGCCTCGCCTCATTGTGTTTTGGAACAAAGTAAACAATAACATTGACAGATGGACGAGACACAACGACCTTCTTCACAACCAGTGTTAGATCATACTAAAAAGCGCGCTACTGCTTAATATAATTACCTTGGTTGGGTCATTTTGTATAGCTTTATACCAAAGCACAGAAAGGTCAAACAGATTTGCCCTGGGCCAAAATCTTCAAATACATTTCATTCTATAATAATTTCCTAGACACGTAGTTACAATTGGTGGGTTTTGCAATAGATCGAAGTCCATATTAGCGAAATGTCAGTGGTTTAGTAATGACATCGTCTTTATGCTTTGACAGTGGGAGAGTGCACAAGGTTCAAATTACACTTCACAAAATATTTCCCATCCATTGACATTGTTCCATTACACAGTTTGCTAGTTCCGATATTTCGTGTTGTTCATGCCACTTCACACGGGCTATCGGAACGTCGTGCCACAGCGCATTGCTATTCCGGGTTTCCACTGATGTACATGCATGACCCCGAGCAGTAATTGGTTGGAATAGATCACACCATGTATTATGCATGGTTTGTGACGCGTAATTAACACGTCGTGCCACGATTTGTTGGTGGTTTCGGAATTCTTTGACGTGTGTAACGCAATGGAGTAGCGGTGCACGGCGGCAAACATAGACTCCTTTATAAATATTGTGAGGTTCGGTAAAGTTCTTCGTGCGAGACGAGCTGACATGACATGATACACACGTGGTGAAAGACAATAGGCAAGAAACAATTTGTCTCATTATCATCACGTTTGTTATTCCAGTGTTTCTAATCTTCGGTGAAACATTTACACACCACACAACATGTAAGCATTGACATTTCTCATACTCGAAAATGTGAAAAAATTGTGCACCAAATCGCGTCATTCTGCTGTCTATTTTTTTCAAAAGCTCACCGTATGAGGGGGTAACATCCCCCCTCAGACACCCCCATTGCGCCGCTGACGCGGGCGGCTGCGGCTGCTTCGCAAGCGTTCTATCGCGAGGAAATAGTGCACATCTTCAATTATTGGTTACCGCGGAAATACACAATTTTTCCAGCCTGGTACACGTGAAAATGACGGGCGAGTTACAATGTGGTATTTAGATTGAAATGGATACGATGATTATTTCAGGGGGGGGTAGGACACGATCTGCTTCGATTTGGGCATTGGGGTAATTTGGGGAACTGTACATGCATTAATATGCAGTCTCAGTCCCCGTGACATTAAAAAATAATCTCTCAAACCTTTGTTCAAAAGATTTAGTAATATCATGATAATTAAGAAAAAAATATTGACTTCCAAATCCGTCCGGGGTAGTGGATTAACCCGCTGCAAATAGTGTAATTTCCAATAAACGGTCATTTAGATTTAAAATATTCGGGACCAGGGCCTAGTCTTTAGTCAAGTCTGTGGTAACAGTTCGATATGCGTCAGAGCGCCTCCTACCATTAGGTCTTTTGGACACAGACTAGCACCGGGGTTGATTGCCGTTTTGGAATTGGCTGGTGCTGTTAGGTTCGGCAGTCCTACCCCCTGGATTATTTTGGTTTTTACTGGTACAGTGAGTGATGTACGTGTACGCGACATGTGGATAAAGTAACCATGTTTTAAAATGGGAATTTTTTGTTTATTTAAATTTAATATAACTAAATGAAAATAAGAAAAATAAAAATAAGTTCATCCACTTCATTAGAAGCTTGGCAGATTCGGTGATTTTTCCATTTGGGACGATGCAAATGGTACGGTGCAGACAGTCACATCTTCAGGTGTCATTGAGAAGTGATATTTACACGCAGTTTCGTTTCCATTTTGTAATATTATCGCTAGTTGTGCAGCCAAGTAATTACATTTTTTTCCTGAGCTGCCCCATGGATGAGATACAAATGGATAAACAGTGAAATAGTTGTGATTGTTGCAGTCAGAACTGATCAAAATTATCGCTTTAATTGTGGTAAAACACGTACAACGTAAAAGCCTGAGTTGTATAACGGAAAGCAAAAGATGCCCCCCCGTCATGGGGATGGTGAGTTGCGCGGCCCACGGCGCCGGGGCGAAGATAGTCGCCAGTCGATTGTGTAAAAGCTATGTGGAACTCACATTCTTTATTGAGTTTAGGAGTAGACCTACTTTGCCATTATAAAGTGTAAAATGCATTCGGGTTCATGTATAAAATTGTCCTCTGATGTCCTTTCAAGATCCCTCACTTAAATAGACGAGGCGAGCCTAGCAAGGCTAATCGCGGCTAGGCTATAGCTTAGGCTAGCCTAGGCCTAGCCTAGTCCAGACAAGCACGCTAGCTAGCCTAGCCCTAGTCGTAGTCTAATAATTATGCGGGTTCCGTACTTCAAAAATATGTCAGAACATTAGAAGCCAGTGCATTGCTTGTCCCCAATTTGTCATCAAAAACACTCTGTGTATTTATAGTTTGCCCATGTATTCCAAAACTAACACTCCTCATGCAGCTACTTTTACACCAAATTAATTCTCAATTCAAAATGTAACCTAGATATGACACGATAGTCGATAAAGACCAGTGGGGAACAGTAACAGCGTTTAAGAATTGGAGTAACAGTTATCGCAATTTTTCAGTAAAACTATTACAGGTGTGCAAAATGGAAAAAATGAGTTCAAAAAAAGGCGAGTTTTTGTATTATTTTAAATATTTAATTTGAAAATTTCCTTGTGTCCTTATAAAAGAAAACAAATACCGGAATACCTTTCGGAATCTAAAAGATGCTAGCTGCACGATAAAATTAGATCGCCTACACGAAAACGAGAAAAAATACGCTTGCTGCTCCAATCAAGTCTGATAACTTTGTTGATACCATGTCGGCTTTTAACGCGCTGTACTTTGAATACGCAAAGCATACCCAAAGCCGCACGGAACCTTTTTTTAAAGGGTACACACACCATTGCACGCGCCATCGACTTTATGTGTAAAATGATGGTCAGTATAATGGCTTGTATAACTCAAGTTACCTTTCGTTTTGGAAAAATAAGGATTATATGAATACAACCAGTAGAAGATTTTTCTACTCAAATTGAGGATAGCATTTACGTTTTAGATTTTTAGATATTTACTGATTTTGACACATGCCGTATTTTCGCGGGTTCACTTCCGACTCTTACCTCGCATGCGCCTTGTGTGTTTATACGCCGATCACACTTATTTCATTCAAATTCGATGTTTTCTTTTCAAATTGTCGTACAAAACATTCAACCTCCACTACTGTTTAAAAAAATAAAAGTTTGGTCAACAAAACCACAGAATTAACTAAGATATAATCTCAATTTATAAACACAAAAGAGGTACTACAGTGTATAAAACCTCGTCCTGATATAGGCTGTGTCCCACTCTCATGTGGTGTGTACCCTTAATGCATGGCAGCCTCTTGGATGTTGGCGGCCATCTTGGATTTTTGGGCGGCCTCTTGGTTTTACAAGATGCGTAAGCCAACTTCAAGTGAATCTAAATAACTTTTGTTGACACCGAAGATCCTTAATTCTACATTTTTAAAAAATTACAAATTTGTATTAAATTGCGCTTTGTTTTTCAAGTTGACATTTTAAAGAATTCTTTTTTTCGGTCACAATCTAAATAGTGGTATTCCTTTTGTTTTCTATTGCTTTTAGACCATTTTCGCCCATAGCGTGCCTGTTTTTCGCTATAAATTTTCTTATTATTTGACGTCAAAATTTTCATCTTGTTGTCATTGTAAAGCTTATTTTAAGACCTTTCTTGGGAAAACATTTCCGTAGTCAATTTAACACTTTGAATTTTTTTTTAAGCTATCAAGTCAAATGACAAGTCAAAGCTGCCACTGTGCACCTGTGCACTGAGCCTGAAGGGCTCTGCACCATAAACCTGCTGCGTATTCACAGGTGAATCCAAAGACAAGTATACAAAATATTTACTCAGAATTGTTCAAATGCCATGCTTCAAATAGGGACTGACATGACACTCAGTCTAGACTCCAGTCATTGTGTGCAAGCCTGCAGAATTCTGCTTGCATAAAGTATAAATAAACAACCCTAATTTCACAACGCTATTTGGTAAATTTGTAGTGACAAAAATAGCACATAGCCAAATGCTTTACAGTAAAAAATGACCAAAGAATCAAGCGATCTTACCTCTTGATGTTTATTTTGCAGATTAAAGGCACAAATAGGTGAAATTCAAAGCTTTCATTTCCAGGGTTTCCAGAAAATCGACACCATTTTGGGAGTTCTGCTGTTTCTAGACAATAACCCAGTAATTTTACATAAACTTATTCAAAATAAGTTAACCCACAAATAAAATTGAGCATAATATTGATTAAATTCTATTCCTCTTAAAAAGCATTATTTTGCTGAAAATTAAACTATATCAAGCCAATTCAATGCTTTTATTAATGCATGTTCTTTTGATAAAATAAAACGCAATTTTGCTGCTTTCTAAATTTACCACGTGTATTTGAATTGCAAGATAATTTTCAGGGAATAAATTCTGGTAATGAGCACGCCCTCTACAGTTTCCCGCGGGAAATCTACGGTGCGAAATGCATATTCATCAGCGCAAAGGTCAAATGGGTCATGTTGTTTCCAAGCAACTTCCACCGTGGCTCTGTTTACAAAAGATCCCTTGACACGCCTGGCTGATCATGCTGATCCGGAAAAGTCAGGAGTACACACGCTGTTACAAATAATCGACTTATTTATTCACTGTATTGGCAAGCTGTAAAGTAATACTGTTAAATAATGTGTTTTCTGGTACATCAATCTCAATTTATTCAGCAAAATAAGCCCTGACCTGGAGTGCAAGAGATGCGTAGTCCATGACTAGTCGCTACTAAATTTCAGACAGCAGTCAAGAAGAATCACAGACTGAGACTGAAGGAGTTATAATAAAATAAAAAAGGAAAACACCTTGGTCATTTGGTAGACCCCAGAACCACCTACTTGAACGAAATTAACACTAACCAAGGAGATATCTTCCTGACTGCAACGGCAAGGCACCATCTCACATCGTTTTTAAGTTTGAACACTGTCTGCAGACTAAAAAAGTAAACAATTGAAAATGGGTGACAACAAAGGTGGAAAGACCGATATGGAGAGGGTTGGCCTCTTCCAAGAAATGGGATATGTAACAATTGGAGACAAATATGCCACACCTGGAAGTAGTAAGTACACAGTCAAACATGTTTAACAAAGAACAAGAATTTAAGAACAAAACTTCTGAAGAAGTTACATCATGCTTGAAAAAGTGGTTGCTGTTTCATTATTATGAAAAAGTTCGTTACAAAGACAAAGCAAGGGTTCGTTTATCCAATGGTTCCTTAATCCGAACACAGGGAATTTCATTATATAGGTACAGGCCTTAAAGCGTATTCCAAAGGTTGTATCAGAACATTTATTTCTTTATTATGAAGTTTGTTAATTCAGTATTTCCGATGTTCCTATCTTGGATTGGTGTTATTATGGAGGTTTGGTTATCCAAGGTTGTTGATCCGAAAATTGAAATAAGGTTGGTGATCCGAAAAGGGAATAAAATAAAACGAATCTTAATTTTTGGATATAACGACCTTATTTCTTTTTCAGATAAACGGACTCTTTCAGATGATTCACGCACCTTCTGATAATAAACCTTTGAAAAATGAACCTAAATTTGGATATATAAAGAACACTTGGACAAGCTAAACAAATTTTCGGATAAACAAACCTTGGAAATAGTGATCCTTCGGATAAATGAACTTTCGGATAAATGCGTAGACCCTAAAATGTATGTGGTTTATTGAGTCGACTTTTGAGTAATCTCGACTCTTTAGTCTAGAGAAAAATGTACACTTCAAAAAAAATCCCAAAATGAAAAAAAATAAAAAATATGGGGGGGGGGGTGACCATACAATATATACCATGATATAGTTTCATCGTGATTGATTAGATGATTCTGACCCTAAAAATCCCATCTGTAAAGTTTGCGCCAAGGAGAGCTTTAAAAGTAGGTGTTGCGATCGTCTTGGACCCCCGTGATTTCACCTCGATTCGGAAACTGAAAATGTCTTGAATGGAAAAACATCTTGTATTAAATACACAGTAGATGAGGAATAACTTTTGTTGCATCCATGAATTCAAGATCTGAAAAAAATACTAACTAATGATTCACGACCCCAAATCAGATACAAAGAAGTCCAATGATTGAAATTCAGATGTGATTCCACCAACTGTTTATCTTGGGTGAGGGCGTAAGATTGTTAAGATGCCTGGTGCACCATATACAGGAGTCATTGTGTGAAGCTTATAAGAAATCCTATTGAATTTGGTATGGAACTGATGTTTTTTGGATCGTGATTGTTTTTTAAAATGCTTTCTTGTTGTTACAAATGCCTACTTCTTTTAACAGTGGGGCTTAAAATAGATGATTTTTCCAATCAAGACATTTACAGTTCAGTGGTAGCATCAATTTTGATATCGATGAAAGGCTGTTTTTCTCATTGTCTGTCCTGAAATGGAGCCCTCAAAAATCACAGTTTTATTTAGGTTAAAACATCAATATTAGCACTAGTATTGAATAGGGCGTTTGCAACATGCATTATTATTATATTGCGTCTACATCAAAACCGCAAGAGGCGCAAGTTGGTTTACCATGGACTTGATGCATGATGGGGTGTATGTGAAAATGCCAGGAGGCGCGGGCTCTAAATCAATAGAGAACCCAATTTATTATAATTTGCTAATGTGGTTGTGGGACGTGGATGTTCGCAAAAAAAGGCTCCATAAATTGCGATCCATATTGCGCTAAATTCAAGTGAAAGGGGCAAGAGGATACGGACGGGGGTTTGTGGCTATATTTTTGACGAAAAAAAACATCTGTTTAGAAATGGATGAGATAGCGAAAAGATGCTCAGTTGCCTACGGTAAAATTACCATGTTGTAGCGGTTACTAAGCAGGCGCGTCAGCGTGGTGCTTTAGTTACGGGTGGTACCCGTGGCAGACGGGCGATTACGCGGAAGACGCTGTATGCGGTACGCAAATAACAGGGCTCCTTAGTGCAAACGGTGTGGGGAAAAAAAAAGAAATCGCCAGAACACGTAGTTATTTCGCTTGATTGTCGTATTGTATGGATTTACTGAAGGTTATCCTGCAGGAAGTTTGCAGAAAGAAAAAAAAAAAAAATAAAATTTACGAAATTACGGGATAAATATGTTTAATATTTGGTGCATTCATAAGTTGGTCTGTCAAATAGGTGGAGAGTATAACATTTGTCCACAAATTTTAGGTCAAAGTAAGTAAAAAAATTAAGGAAGTATGAAGGTATGACAACAAACGTGGTTGTCATTTTGTACCTAATTTTGTTCTTTCTTAATGCAACAATTCCATTTCATTTGAATGGATAATAGTAGAGTTAAGTTACGTTTTACAAATTGGTCCAAGTGGTCAGGGTGGAGGCGGTTGGAGGAGCAGCCCATAGACTTACACATAAAAAAATACATCGGTCCTCAGACCGCTTGGTCGCCTGCAGTCGCGGTTGTGAATGATAGGCCTAAAAATCAACTTTTTTGACCTTGATATGTGACCTTTCTCCTTGACCTCCTAAACCAAAATGGAGGGGTTTGCAAGTAAACTCCATAAACCAAGTTTGGTTCCAATTGAACTTCAACTTTTCAAATGAGGTAAGTTACATTTGGGACCTATTTTACAACTTGACCTCACATGACCATTTGACCTTGGTATGTGACCTTTGACCTCATCAACAAAGATGGATCACATGTTTGGCACCTATGATTCAAGTTTGGTTTCAATTGAACTTCAACTTTTTATTTTTTGTCTTTTTTCCAATTTTACATTTCAGCCTATTTTACAACTTGAACTCACATGACCTTGGACCTCGGTATGTGACCTATGAACCTTCATCAACAAATGGGGGAGGGAGATGCCATTGTTGCACCTGTGACCCAAGTTTGGTTAAAATCCAATCAAGTAGCAGAATTTTATTACAACAAATGTTAACCCTTTTTCACAACAACAGACATAATACATCAACAAACAACAAACAGACATCAACGTGGACAAAGTGATCCCATGTGTCTTCCTGCTTAGGGCAGGCGACACAAAAACTGAAAATACACAATTTCTGACCTTGTACCTGAAAAGTTTTTACTAAGGAAATATTCTTTCATAAGCATGTGAATACCTCAAGATGCAAATTCTGCAAGAACACCATGCATTTAGACAGGGTGAGTAAATGATACCGGGTGAAAAAAATACCTTTTTGTGACATACTGTCTAATCGAGTTGTGTCTTATCGGTAAAACATGTCTTAATCTTGTGAAATACAACCTTGAGACTGGTTAATTTTTTGCACTGGGTCCATTTTTAAACCCAATGGAAATATTCATGTGCATTATGAATAGATAATATATACAGGGTGGTTCAAATTGTAATTGTGGATGTATTTCCATGACATTTTTTGTGTATTTTAATACCATTTTCAGCATGCTGAGCAGTCACAATAAATGCCTTTATTGTTTGGTACCTGTAGACAATATTTTAGAGTGTGAATATGTGTTTAAAATTCAGTAGGACAATTATGCTTTATACATCAGTGTATATTAAGATTTTTTTTTCTTTCTGTGTATATTTGCAGACCCTAATTTTAAATGTGAGAAATCCATGAGATTGCCTTCCTTTTTATCACCCTTTAAATTGATTTTTATCAAGGAATGCTGGTTTTAGAAGAGGGCTTACACTATATCTTTCTGGCTACCAGTTTTTAACTATATTTTATTGGTCACTTCCAGACAGTACGAACACGTGAGCCCAGAAGTTTTTGTCTCTTACGGTGTAAATTTTTATTCGGATCACTGTAATAATCACAGTACACAAAGTATGGGTTTATATATGTTAGCAAGCATTTGTTTCCATTACCAATGACCGGAAAAGATTTACTCTGAAGTAGTATGACAGTCTTATATACATGTTTTTTTACACTTAAAAATAAGCATCATTTTGACCACCCTGTATATTTAACACACATGTATTGTTTAACGCTCTTGTCTGCCTTGCTTGTTTGAGGGCCTTAAGTAATACCTTCTCTGATCCATATTATTTTGATCTACATATCATTCAGAAAGTAAAACCGACGACAGATTTCACCATGACAAGAAAAATGGCCAACTTTTTTGTTGTTTTCATCATCACACACCTGTAATGTCTGACCCGCCCTGATAACAAGGTTGTACTTAGCTGTTTTGGCAACATTTAAATACTAAAGCTTTGCCAAAATGTTTATAACTTTAATTGTCTACGAATGTATTGATTAAATGTAATCCGCTGTTGAGAAAAAAGGGGGCACAAATTTGGGTTATTTTCTAACCATGTAATAGTTTTTTAGAGACCACTATGAAATGCGACCATTTAGAAAATAAAGCCTATATAGGCTTAAGAATAGGATCTCGCTGCAAACTACAAGGCATAAAAAATATGATAACGGGATTTTGTGACTGGGGGGGGGGGTGTCAAGCCTACAGTATGGCGAGAACTTTATATGGGGGTTTGAGGATTTATGAGAAAAATATGTGGAAAAGACGGGAACTACTGGTTACCCCACGGGTAGTAATTTTGAGAAAAAAAGTACACGGAAACTTATACGGGATTAAATATTAAAGTTTTGTTATTTAAAAAAAATATGAGAAAAAATAGAATATACAGAAAGTTATATGGGATTAAATATTGAGTTGACGTTTCCTTAGAAATCGGTAACTACCGTGAGCTATAGAATATGATAGGTACAGGAATTCTTAAAAGTGTTAAACATACAAAATGTTGCGACTCGGGGGAGTCCTAAAGTTCAGGGTGACGGGTTTGGTTGCTGTGGTCTCCCCATAGTGTGTCACTTCTTCAGTGATCGCTTCAGTTTCAGTGATCGCTCCCGTTCACTCAACTAGCGGGAGCCCGCGCGAAGCGCGGGCCTCCCGCTAGTAGACATAAATCGGAACAAGCACCTTTAAAGGCGGACTCAGAGATTTTTGAAATATAATTTTTGTGTTTATTTATTAAAAATAGTCAGTTCTACATGTAGAACTAAAAAGATAGTTACCTAAAATGCTCATTTCCAAAGTTTGAGATGAATCAGATTTATGTGTAGTATAGTGCCATCTATAGGATACTGTGTTAATAACAAAAATTCTGAATCCGGAATTTATTATAACAAAGTTGTGATTTTCTATAAGGACTTCTATTTCACACAAAGATTAGTACCGTATGCATGTATGTACAAGCATGCAAAAAACAGGATTTGTTTGAAAATTGAGGGTGTCCTCATTGGGAAATCTCTGAGACAGCCTTTAATTGGTTTGTTTAATGGAGGCAATTGAGTAACCAATGAATCAAAATAGACCTTTTAATTCTATACACCAATGTACATCTGGATGTACCTTACCAAGTCTCTGATTGGCTAATTTCATGTACATCAGCAAATTGTCATAATGACTAACCAATCAAATTGGCCGTTAGTAGTGCTCATGGAGTTAAATCTGCTTGTTTCATTTCATTTTTTTTTCAGAACCATTTAATGAAGCCTCGCACAAAGGTAAACAAATGTTACCGGGTGGCAGCAAAACACGATCAGCTTTGCAGGCAGGATACTTTGATGATAAATTCACACGCGTAATGGAATCGGAAGCATACAGCGATCCAGTCAAGACTAGGAGACAACAAAGACTAAAAGAAAGTAAAAAGAATATTAGCAAGGCATTCTTGCCTAGTAGCGGTACCAAAATGCAGTAAGTGGTTCCTATATTTTTGTTATAATGAGGTAGTGGGATAGTGTAGTGGTAGAGCGCCCGCCTTCTTACCCAGAAGCCTGCAAGTTCGATCCCCGGCTGGGGCACCTCCAATTCACCCTGAATCGGTAGCCGGTCCGTTTCTGGCAAAGGCACAGGAGACGGAGAGAGGAACTGGCCACCCTAGTCCATATTGCCGAGGCTGTGTTTGCAGTGCCACTCTACAGTATACATGTACCAGCATGCCCCCAACGCTCATGCATTGAGTATGGACTATTTATACTAGAGGTCAGGGGTCACAAACTTTTTTCGCTAGTCTCTACACACATCTCCTACACTGACAATTAAAGCTGAAAATGTCTTGATTTTGGGGGTCCCATTTTCAAGTATCATTTACAATGAGAAATTACCTTTTATTGCATCCTTGAATTCAAGACCCTGAACAAACATTCCACTTGAAAGAAGACCCAAATCTTAAGCCCAAAATAATTCAGTCAAGTTGAAAACAAGACACTAATTATTTTGCGTGCGAGCTAAAATTGTAAAAAAAAAACACATTTATAATTTTATTTAGATTTTAAATGTAATCTTTCCCAGAGTGACGGGTGTACATAAACACTGAGAAAACCTTGTGTGCTTCTGGCAAGAGTCGAACACAATAAACTCAAAGTGACCTAAGAAGGAAAAATCAACCTACTCATAATCTGCATGTTCAATGGAGAATTAGTCTTGGCTAACAATAAAAAGCACTCCCAGTTAGGGCTCTAGTACTCCCACTTAGGATGCTAGTTATGGCACAAACTATTGTTCTCCAATTACCATTAGGACCACTAGAAGAACACAGCACTTGAAATCCTTGCTTCAAGTACTTTCAAGTGCTGTGTCCTTCTAGTGGCCCTTCTTACACTGGAGAACAATAGCATTTGCTCTAACTAGCAACCTAAGTGGGAGTACTAGAGCCCTAAATGGGAGTACTTTTTATTGTTAGCCAAGACTAATTCTCCATTGAACATGCAGATTATGAGTAGGTTGATTTTTCCTTCTTAGGTCACTTTGAGTTTACAGTGGAACCAGCAACCTCCTGGATAAGTTAGGCATTTTCACCACTAAGCCACAGGGACTGGCATGATAACTAAATCTACAAGTCGTAGTCATGGTTTGATCCCGGTGGAGTCACATATATTTGCCCATGTGTACGCATGCTCGTTCTAAATTTCGAGGGAAAAAAAGGGGGCATTTTCACCAACCTGTCCGTGATTTGATGTACCGCAAAATCAGAAATAGGCGTGGTTTTCAGAGGAGTGTCCTCGAAATGAAAAAAAAATAGGGTGTATTTCAACAAAACCTTGAATTTTCAGGAAATTTTGTGTTTTACCCTGTTTACCTCCAATTTGTAGAGAACTAACCACAGAGATTAGCTGAGATTCCCTTGTTTATGGTATTTTGCTGCCTGGTCTTTAACCAATACGGCGGTGCGGAAAATACTGGTGCCGATTTATTGGGGGACTGATACCGTTGGTCTCTCACGCTGCAGTGCCAATTTAGATATTAGGGAGCTTTCGATTTCCACGACGGATCGTTTTACGACGGTAAAATACCAAGCGTTGTCGTCCTGGCCACGACGGTTGTAGGGCTATTTGCGTGTTGTAGAATCTGGAGGACCAACGTATCGCAAAGTTGGCGCGTGCGCACATGTTCGAGGAACCGTCCTAGAACTATCCGTCGTGGATTTCAAAAGCTCCATATATCCCTGGACCGTATCTTTCGCAGTCTGTGACACAGTCTGCCATGGGAAAATTTCGGAACAAATACTTTCCCCACCGCCGTATTTCGCACTCAAAAAGCGAAAGGGATCCACTTCGCAAAAATGGGGAAATTATGGCAAAGATGTCGACCACAGGCTTTGCAAACAATGCCCCGATGGGAATTGGAATTGTACAGAATTTCTCCCGAAGACGAAACGTTCAAGTGTGGCTAGGATGCATACCTGGATTTCACACACTTAAACCGGACCTTAAACCCAAACAAGCTTGGTAGTGGTTTTGTGTGTGATTTTCAATCCCAATCGAATCACTACTATGTATGCATGAGGGACGCGGACTGCCAAATTCGGCAGTTTGCCGCCTTGGATTTCCTGATAATCTCAGTCTTCTCACTGACTGTGGGCTCCGTTGACGTTGACGGTATAAATAATTTTGCTCAGTATTTTAAAAAATTTTCAAAACAGGAAATGGACGTAAAATTTATTTTAAACTCATCGATTTTCAACAAAATCATGAAATTGTTTAGTTTCAATGCGGGAAATCAGCTCATAGTCATTTTCACCATTAAAGTTGTTGCATCTAAATTATGTCCTTGTTTTGCACAAATAGGGTATGTTTTTGACAACTGTCCTTGAATTAGTAAAAAAGGGGTATTTTTAGCAAAATTGTCCTTGTTTTTTTGCAAAATAGGGGGTAAATTTTCAAAAATTGTCCTTGAAAGCACGCGAAATAGGGGTATTTTTGAATTTTCAGAACGAGCATGTGTTACGCCTTTGTATACAAGGTGCCCCCACTGGGGGTTTGATATATTATATGTTTTGTTTTAATTCTAGAGGTGACATCCGAACAAGTGTGGGGAAGATGCTGTTGTCTAAGTTATCATTATTGTTGTCTGCCCGTATAATTTATAGGGTTTTGACACGTTCTATGCCATGCGTTCCCCTAAAACCTTTAAATATTGTGTGTTTGTTTTTTCAGTAGTGGTCTTGGTAATCACTATGGCACATTAGCAGGGCCAATTGGTGCATTAGTCCTGTCAAAAAAGATCAGGTAAAGCATACAAGGGTCGTCAGGGAGGAATGCACAACAAATCCTGGCAAGAAAGGAACGGCTTAGGGGTCAGAAACTCAGAGTATACTTTGATGACCTTGGCTAGTTCAACTGTAACTCTCTTAACAAGCTTTATGGGTGATTACTGAGCAATGCAAATCAGCTCATGCTTTTATTGAGTAGAAGGCTGGGAACATCTAAGATCTACTGCAAAGGGTAAATTACTGATCACAAAACAGCGCAGGGTTCCAGTGAGGTAATTAAACCAAAAAAATCAGCACAACGCCGGAACGGTATTATTACTCCAATGTAACCAAGTTCACATGACAATCACCTGAAGAACCATTTTACCTAAACAGTATCTGCTTTTTGTGCCCTTGAAAATCAGCTGAGTTGGGTTGAAGTGGACGGAAGAGCACAAAACTTCACAGCATCAAATAGAGAGTAATTTACCACCCATAATGCTGACAAGATTAAAACATCAAATTCACTGATTTATATTTTAACCATATTTGTATTTGCCGTATTAAAGTGGACCAACAATAGTAGTGTCGGGATGTCAGATTTTTTTTAGTTGGGGATGCTTTCTTGCGATTCAAAAATAAAACCATCCACATGTAACAAAAAATTAAATTAAAAAAAATTCCAGAAATTGTAAAAAAAAAAATTTTACATTTTTTTCATTTCTGAGATCAATTTTAATGATAAGGTAGAACTGGCATCAAAACCCAAAGTTTTCTTTTATAATGTTCAAAGTTTTATAATTGGAGGGGGTCTTGTACCTTAACTCGCTTAAAAATATGCTCCGTGAGCTCCACGGATGATATGCTTCATAATTGACCTTGCCGTCGATCAAATTTTGGATTTTCAGGGAAATGGGACAACTCCTCTGTTACATTTCTAGTGTGTCTGGATTCAAGGAATGGTTTAGGTTGAGGATGTACACAGATTCTGCGAAAAGTAACCATTTTTAAATAATTTTGTTACAGTGCCCGCAGCGTTGACATTAGGTAGAGGCTACACATATTCTTCTAATGCTTATGACAGGAAAGAACTTAGAAGGGTAAGGAGTGAATTGGTGATATCCTGGGGTTTTTGAAAGGTTTATGTTGAAATTTTTTCATAGACAGATTCCTCCCCCCAAAACATTACCGCAAAACAACCCCCAATTCACGTTTTTATAAAAACATTTATGCTAATTTTTGGTACATATTAAAACAACATTGTTTATATTATTTATTCGCTTTTCAACAACCAACCCCTTTGAATTTTGGTCTCAAGACCTGAGTAAG